>QGOB01001217.1:0-32383 GCA_003313055.1 Termitomyces sp. MG145 | reverse complement strand
GCTAGAAGATCACTCACCGGAGCACGCGCCTGACACCACTTGAGAGTCGGGGGACCCCGGACCCGAGCCAACGCGTCCACAAGATGCTCCGCCGTTGCAGCCTCTTGAGGCACCCAACGCCCAACGGGGGCAACCAGAGCAGCAGGAGGAGCCACGGAGGTGGCTGCAGGAAGCGCCGACCGCGAAGGGCCAGCCCCGGGGGTCTGCAAGTTGACCTCTGGAGAACCTCGTCAGCACGGACAACACAACCAGACAAACACCACTCACGCCGACAAACCATCACCGACAGCTCGCACTCCTGCCGGCAATGATCGTATGAGGCCCTGCGATCCTTGTACTGCTGCCAGACCCAGACCCAGAAGTCATTGGAGGGGGGAGGAGTAGGCGAACCGGAGGAGGAACTGGGTGAAGACATAGGAAGATGGAGAACAAGTCGCGGTGAGCCCTCTCTTTTTATCCCCCGGGGCACCTTCTGGACGGCCGCTGTACATCTTCAACTTCAATTCCACGAACTTCTGTGCCAGCACTAGCTTTGTGTTTGAATTCCCATGGCACCGCCACCGCAGCCCCCATCTCAAAGGGTCTCGACGCTGAAAGGGGGGTAATGTCACGACCCCGCCATCTCCAGACCTCCATACGCTGCCCCGGCCCCAACACACACCTCCCCTGCACCCCTTGTGCACCTCGGGGACCACCAACAACCTCCCAAAGCTGCACCGGCAACACCCGCAGCCATCTCTGAACAGATCCCCAGCCATCACCGAACCCCGGCATCCCAGCCGACATGCTTCCCTGTCACCGGACACACCCAGACCCCTGGCATCCCGGCCATCACATAACGTTCCGCAACATTCCTCCCACAAACCGCCGGCACGTCACAATGCCACCTGCTTCTGTGGCGCCAAGGGGTGCCACCACCGCACACCATGACCGTCGACCCGCCTGACACAAGCCCGCCGTAACCCGCGCCAGCACGCCCCGACCACTACCACGACCCCAGGGCTGGGAGCCAGTCCAGGAACTTAGCCAGAGTAATCAGATGTCTTGGTCCCGGCTAGAATCCTACCCAGGACCTAGCGGGAGGGTGGTACATAAACCATAGGGTAGACTACGAGTCAAGTAGTCTTGATATTAACCGTAGTTCTCCGTATTTCCGTGTCTCCACCTCTGTCTCTGTCTCTATCTCAATTTCAATCTATTCTCTTGTCTCTCTCTCTCTCGTCTCTTGCCTCTTGTCTCTCGTCTCTTGTCTCCTGTCTCCATGCCTCGTTCCGTTCCGTGACTCATTTCTCCCTTTCATTTCTCTTCTCCATTTCTTTACCTATCGTCCACATCTCTTTCTCTCTTCACCCCGGTCTCCTAACCAACCCACCCTGCCCATTCTGTACCTACTCCCCCATTCCGAACCTACTCCCACCCCGATCCGTACCACTCCCTTTCGCTACCCTCCTCCCCCTTTGTTACGCCCCTACCCAACCCCCTGCTCCCGTGCTCCCTTACCCGGAGCACTTTCTACTTCGCGCATGGCACTACTCATACCCCGGAGCGTCTGGACTTCCCCCAGACCACTCGTAGCTGTACCCGGAGCTTCCGCGAAGCCCCGGACCTGTACTTAGCCTTCCGAGCTCGCCTAGTAAGGACTCGCCAGTGTAGCTGAGCCCCTGTCGTCAGCAGGACCTGACACCTGTGAGTCATTAGAGCAAAGTCTAGGCCTTGTGAAAATCACATGAATCTTTGGCAACTTTTGAATATGTACTGACACCATTTTGAGATTTCTTCCAAGTCAATTTGGGTTGAATCAATTGGTGTATCTCTTCTCAGTGTGGTGACACAGGCTCCAATGCATGAAGAAATAGATGGGCCCTTAGTGGGGATGTCAGTTAGATTACTGGTGAATGTTTTTAGTCTTTGTCAGTGAGGATGGCACTACAATGTACAATTTAGATTGATTATCACACCTTGAGTAGATGCACAGGAACACCATTGATACCAGATCTGTAGATCCCAACGCTGCATCAGGACACCCGAGCCCCAAGTCCCAAGGTACCACACTGGAGGTGCCACTGCGAGGGTTGTTTCAGAGCATTGGAAAACGAGGAGACTAAAGGTACGTACCTCATACCTACATTCAAAATCACTGATGGTTAATACGAGATCACGGTTGCAGTCAACGGGGTCACGTGCTGCTTTTCAAGCAGTGTCCTCATCCTGAGCCTTCTCAACAATGACTCTATCCAACAAGCTCTCATCTAAAGTCCCTGATACGGAGGAAAATTTTGATGATTTCGACGGTACGTCGGATTGTCTCACCAGTTGCTCTTCCATGATTTATTTCATAGATGTACTTGAACAATTCAACCAACCCCATGCGAGCACGACCAAACCACCACCTGCGAGTACCACTAGAACACCATCTGCGACAGAGCCCTCGCTCACGAGCACAAGCACCGACGTGGTGCCCGAGTCCGATCTCATGTCTGATGACTTCGCAAAAGAGCTAGCGGATGGAATGGCTAACCTCATGCGCGACATCGCATCTGGATCTCAGTCTAGTCTGGGAGAGAAGGGCAAGGACATGGAGGGGAAACCTGAGCTTAATGAGGAGCAACAACGAGCGCTGAAGGCTGCGTGGGAGGCGATGCTGATAGAAGGATTGGGTGAGCCAGGAGACGAGGATAAGACGAAGGATGCCGGAGGTTTTCAAGAGACGATCAAGAAGGCGATGGATAAGCTCAAGGAGAGCGAGGATAATGTTCGAGTATGTGGTGCAAAATCTTTTTTTTTTTTTTTTACTGGGACCTGGGACCTACAATCCGACTAGAGTTCGACATCCAAACCTGGATCCGGTGGGTCTGAAGACGAACTGGCGGAACTATTAGCCAAGTTTGGGAAGGACGGAGGGTCGGAGGAAGACATGACCAATTTTCTCGAGAATATGATGGGTCAACTAATGAGCAAGGAGATTCTCTACGAGCCGCTGAAGGAGCTTTCAGATTCAGTACGTTTATCTGTTTAGTTTCCCTGCACCTTGCAAGATCTGATACAGTTTGTGCGACGCGTAGTTCCCTCCATACCTCGCTAAAGCCGATTTACCCCCAGATGACCGACAACGCTATGAGCAACAACTTGCTTATGTGCACAAGATACTTGCTGAATTCGATAAACCGACGTACAAAGACGACGATCCAGCCTGCTCGAAAACAATAGCTGATCTTATGGCGCAGGTAACGACATATCTTCTCTCTCTCTCTCTCTCTCAACGCCAACCTGACTTTCAAAACCAGATGCAAGAATACGGCCAGCCGCCAGCTGAAGTTATGGGTCCCCTACCATCTGGCCTTGATTTCAACGGGGAGAAGCTGCCTGACGACTGTGTGGTCGCGTGAAAGCCAGGGGAGGGTGTCTGCATTTCAGACGGTGGATCTAGCTCTTCCTTGCATCATTATATACTAGATTATTTGGGTCATGATCGTTCAAGCTGGAGATCTTAGAAAAGATTGTAATGACTCCACTGGCTAGGATGAGCAAGAATTTGTAAGTCTACTTGGGTGAATCGAAGATGGCGATTGCATAAACCAATACAATCCCATTAGAATAATATATCGTAATATCTACATTGCAATAAGGCGACCACAAGCGAGATACAAGATGACAGAACTCACCTGGGTATACTTTTATAATCAATTTTCCGTAGGAAATCATACAGTCACTGGCCACCACCAATGATACAACTTTGACAAGATCCAGAACGTTAGAAATACCACGACAATAAGCATGGCTATCCGGAAACTCTTCAAGTGCCCTTCACCGATACCAAATGCTCGCGCAGCACGATCCGACGCCTGCGTCAGCGTGTTTCCGAATTCGTTGAAACGGTTACTCTGAATCACGAATGAATGCCTTCGCACACTGAACTATAGATGATTCCACGCACCGTTTCATCGAGCATAGAATTCTGCCTCTCTACATCGTCATGTATGTCGTTGGTGACCTAGGCAATCGGATGCACCCAGTCAGTTCTGAATTGTTGGCTAGACTAAGCGACGCACCCCGCGCAATGTCCGGATTTTCGTGTGTAGTTGCTCTAGCCTTTGATCGTTCTGCAACTCGTAAGTGTCCTCGACACGGGCTCTGGATGTGGACATGGCTGTTAAATCCAAGCATTCAAGGGCAAAGTTGCAGCCATTGTGACCGTGATGTGACTGAGTGTGGATCTTTAAAAGGCTTCCACACAAAAATATGTAGATATGAGCGAATGAATACAGTATTCTTCAATAAGTATGCTTCACGACGGAGCGCGTTTGAAACGATTCAATGCAGATGTCTCATGTGGCTCTCCCCCATTCTTCACCTCCATCCGTGCTCGTAGCTTCTCTTTCCTTTGTTTCTCCAGCTTTTCTCGGATAGCCACCTGTGAAGATTGAGCAGTCAGAGATATGTACTTCTGTGAGACAAGAATCTTTATACCGCAGCAGGGTCGATGACGTTTTTGCGTTGTTTTCGAAGATAACTGTAAGTCGTGAGCATCATGAAGGAATGGAGGACTCTATACGAACCGCTTAAGGCTTTTGCCCTTTCCACGCTGCCTTCGCCGTTCTCTTTCTTCTTTTGAGATTTTCTTCCCGTTATCGTCCACTTCATTCTCACTGTTCTCCTCCGTCTCGTCTGCCTTGCCAGAGACCTTTAATCTTTCGAGACGCGACAATCGTGAAAAAGGAATGTCTGCAAGCTTCCCATCCGCAGTCGTCGTCAGTTTTGATGGAGGGGCTAAAGACCCTACGAACTCAGGGTCAAGGGTGATTAAGTCTGGTTGGATCTATGACAGGGGTTTAAGGTAAATTCATCGAGTTCAAGTTGTCCAAATGTTACGAACCTTGTCAAGAAGTGCCTTGACTTCCTTCTCCCGTCGAGCCCTCTTATTTTCGAAGGGATCGGCTTCGGAGCTGTCAAAGTTGGGCTCTCCAGCACCAGGGATTATGATGCTTGAGAGTCCCGCGGCATGACCGATAGTAAGGATATCTTGATACGGGGCGAAGCGTACCGAAGTCAATGGCCGATTTGGAACTGGATGCGCCAGATAAAGAGGAGGCGGGGTATTTGTTTGTATCGGCATTTGGATCGAGGGCCGAGTGTAAATCTTCAGAATGCATGAGTTAAATCAGTATTCAGAAGGTATATCAGACTCACGTTGACGCCGCCTCCACTGGCCACCGCAAGTGCTCCCTTCGCGCTCCACTCCAACTCAACGTCGGTCCCACTGCGTAAAGTCCAGTCTCTCACAGCACCTTTCCAATTTCTGCAATCCCAGACCTTTACTGTCCCATCTCGACCTGCTGTTGCCATATATCTTCCCCCCTGGCTGGGATCAACACTGACACTGAGCACAGGTCCCATGTGCGCCAAGAGCTGCACAGCCGGATGAGGAAGATTAGGTGTCCAGAGGGTTACACAGCCATTCTGATGCCCTAAGTGAATCACAGCATTATGTAGGTTTTGTGTCATCGCGGTACATGCACCAAGTTTCGTTCGGTGTTCAACGAGAAGCTGACCAGTAGAAGTATCTTGATATTTGAGATAACCAGAGTTACCCTTCAGGACTAAAAATCAGAACTTGGATGACTAATGATAGGTGAGAAGCTTACAACGCTAGCCAGTAGCCAGTGGTAGGGTAGAAATTCAAGCCGAGTGGGTTCTATATGGGACTTCAGACAATGGAGTTCGACACCGTCTCGGTCGTAGATGAAAACATATTTTTTCTGTGCCACGGCGTAATGAGATTGATCATGGAGGAAGCTGAGCTGAGACAGTCAGCTTCGTGAATCAAGGGTTAACTGAAAAGACGGACGTGATGTCTCTGCATGTTTCCTGAAGTTGGAGCTCAGAGTGTAATGTTCCTGTCATCCAGTCAAAGGTCGCAACATGTCCAGTCCGTCCAACAATTGCAAGATGTCTAACAAGGTACAAGTAAGAAAAATAGAGAACAGAAAACCTGGATGCGCACCGGCCATTTCGAGTATATCTCGACCGATATGGCCCACCATCAAGCTTCCACTCCCTCCGACCTCTCGCTGCCTCCTGCCCAGCTCCTTGCACAATTTCATCTTGTCCTATTCTCCATGTCCGCTCCATTTCTCCTTCAATTTCAATCTTCCCCGCCTCGTTTGACAATAACATTTCTGCATCCTCCTGAAGCGCCTTAGCACGGCTCGCTTGTGTCGCATTCCGATTTAACTCTGTCCGTAATTTCTTGTTGGCAATGTGTGAATGATTGGAATTTACAATAGGAGGCTTTTTGGCCATTTTCGAGGTGGTCATCGAAAATAATTATGTCGACATGAAGGACTGTCACATCAAGTCACAACCCCTTGGGGATATTCATCCAGGAAATCCGTTGACTCACTTGATTCACTTGAGACTCACAGATAACCTGTAGAGGTAAAGGGAATGATACCACTATTACAGGTCCAAGAGCTCCCTCTCTTCAAAAAGCCATAAACCATTGCACTCATCCGGTATATGCAAGTAAGTCAGCATTTTGTCTGGTGGTCCACTCTTAAAACAGCGCGGGGCTCCAGCTATACTTTTTCAGAGTTTTACAGATATGTTCATTATCCATGCTTCAAGTCCTACATATACAACTATGATCGTCTCCGGATGACGCGGTCTGCAAGCGCCTCCAAAGCGCTCTTTGCGTCACTGTCTGGGAGGTGTCCTAGAACTTCCTTCGCCTTGTCTGCATACTGTTGCGCCAGTTCTCGCGTCCGGTGAAGCGCTGACGAACGCGCAACGAGATCGCGGGCCTGACTCATCATCGAGAGTTAGAAGGGTCGCTAGACAGCTCCAATAACGAGCAACCTAACATACCTTCTCGACATCTCCCGGACCTTCAAATTTGCGGCTGATCAGCGCACCCATATCGGGATGCTCCTCCCATGCATAAAGCGCTGGACCCGTGGTCAGCCCCAGCTGCAAATCTGCCCCTCCAGGTTTCCCAAGTGTTGCGGAGGCTGAATCATAATCAAGAATGTCATCTACTAGCTGATATGTCCCAAATTAGACTCGGTGCATTTCTTGCGCAGAGTATTCACCTGGAAAGCGATACCAAGGTTCCGTCCATAAGCATATGCAATCTCCCGCCAAATATCACCCTCTTTGCATCCACCGAGCGTGACTGCCGCACGTGCGCCTTTCGCTATTAAGCTTGCCGTCTTCAAGTATGTCTTTTGAAGGTAGATATTCCACGCATCCTGAATTTTGCTTGCGTGTTCTCCCTGTGCTTCCCTCGGCTGCGTTGTGCCTCCCGTCTCTACAGCTCTCGTTTGCAGTATTTCACCTTCTACCAAGTTGGAGAGAATACTGGCTATCAAATCTGTGACCTCGGCATCTCCTAGGCGTGAAAGGGCTGCAGACGCTCGGCCCAACACAAAATTTCCTCCCAATATCGAGAACTTGTTGCCAAACGCAGCAGGTGCACTAGGCTGACCACGCCGCAAGGCGGACTCGTCAATAACATCGTCATGCAGAAGTGATGCCGTGTGCATCATCTCCACGATCTGCGCAAGTCTTTTTTGAGTTGGAAGAATATATTCCGCGTCATATAGCTTAGGCTCATGCTTAAATGTATGTGTACGACGGAGTGGAGGAGAAGGACGGTGTGGAGATCGAGGTCTGAGAGTTGAAAGAGAGGAGTCGAAAGGACATGTACTAGTGGGTTTGCTTGGGTTCCAGTCGTTTAGAACGTCAGGTCGTGTGAGAGGCCAGTCAAGCTCATCAGCATGGCCTCCAGTGCCATCGGTCTGCGCTTCCCATAGTTTGTGTTCCCAATGTCGACCAAGTCCATTCGTAGCACGAGAGAATAACAGAACAATGATTGGTCGGATTTGTTTTGAAGGGTGTAGGAAGTAGTAACGCGTTATTTCGCTCAGTCGTGGATGACCAGAGTCAAGGAGACAGAGGAGGGATTGACGAAGCTCAGCAAGCTGGGGAGCAAGAAGGGAAAATGGGTCTTTGGGGGCAGCCTGGGCGCTGTAGTGGCGTAGTCTATGTGGCGCTAGAACGCGAGCGAGGCAAGAGACCCATCGTCGCATGACGAGAGAATTTGAAAACTTGAGACGCGTGATCTACGCTCTGCGTCACACCCCTGTGACTCGCATTTCGTCTCAACCCCTCATATTCCGCTCTTATTTTTTCTATCTTTATCCATTCCTTTGTGTATTCATACCCCTGTATATATTGACCACCGGCTCACTAGTCACTTTTTTTCTGATTAATGGTATCTTCATTGCGCACATCCTTCTCCTCTTATCTAATCTCTTCCGCCTCCACAGCCGGTGTGCAACGATTGTGGTGGGACAGTAATCGAGTATGATACTGCTGCGGGCAACGGCTTCTGTGTGAAGTGTGGCACAGTTGTTGAGGAAGGTGCGATCGTGAGTGAGGTCGCGTTCGGGGAGATGTCAAATGGCGCTGCCATGGTACAAGGCTCTTTTGTGGGTCAGGGAGCAAGTAAGTAAAGTAACCTCAAACCATAGTGTTGATCCAATGAATACCTTTCAGCGCATGCGAAAATGTCCGGGCCGTATGGAAATCGAGGTAATAACGAATCGAGGGAGCAAACAATTGCGAATGGTGAGTTCTACCGGAGTAACTCGCAATATCGGTTTAATCTTTGTTTATAGCGACAAAAAAAATACAAAGTATTGGGAATGTCTTACGTCTATCAGACATTGTTTGCTTGGCTGCTACCAGAATGTACACCCTTGCAGTAGAGCACAAGTTCACGAAGGGACGGAAAAGTCTCAACGTTGTTGCTGTCTGTCTCTACGTCGCATGTCGCCAGAAAGAAACGAGAAATTATATGTTGATTGACTTTTCGGATCTTCTTCAAGCAAGTCTTCTATTTCTGTCTATCCAGCTCTTCTAACTCTCATTCCAACACCAGGTCAATGTCTTTGAACTCGGCCACACATATCTTCAGCTTGTCCAGACATTGAACCTCCGATTGCCTCTTGTTGATCCCTCACACTATATCTCGCGCTTCGCTGCTCTGTTAGAATTTGGTGACGAGACTCACAAGGTTGCAACCGATGCTGTACGTCTTGTACAACGATTTGACCGCGATTGGATGACACGCGGTCGTCGGCCAGCAGGAATATGTGGGGCCGCCCTACTTCTCGCCGCTAGGATGAATAACTTCCGGAGGTCGGTTCAGGAGATTGTACAGGTCGTGAAGATTGCCGACACGACACTAAAGAAACGCCTCGACGAGTTCAAGAACACTCCTAGTGGAAGCCTAACGCTTGCAGATTTCAGGAATGTGTGGTTGGAGGAAGAGATGGATCCCCCGGCCTTTACTAAGGGCAAGGAGAGGGAAGAGGCCGAGAGAGCTGCTCTGGAGGAAGCCGCCAAAGGGGATGCTAACCAGGTAGAAGAGCAGATTGGAAAGGGTAAGAGCAAAAGAAGGGGTTCAAGAAAGAAGAAACGGAAGAGAGATGTAGCTTCTGATGGCGAGGAGAATACGCAGGATGTCGAAACACAGCCAGCTTCTACTAAACCTCCTATTGATCCTGACCTCTTGAATCAAGGAATACTTCAAGGCACGATGCAGCCTGTTCCTCTTTTCATGCCCGACCACGATATGGATGATTCCACTTTCATCATTGACCCTGCACTCCTAAATACTGAGCAATCACCGCTCCCTACAGAATCGGAATCACAAATGTCGCCCTTGGACGGTCCCTCGTGCTCTTCGACTCTTGTGGCACCGCAGATCTTGGAAGTGGACGAAACTGTTTCGACTGTACTTGCGGAGGAAGTCGCTACATTCCTCAGCAACACTCAGGGCGCAATGCTCAGTGGTGCCTTAGATGAGGCCGAAGAACGGCGGCTTGCTTCAATAACTGTCGACGATGAACTGCTAGGGCTAGATGAGGAAGAGTTGGATCGATTCTTGCTTTCAGAGGATGAAGTGAAGATAAAAGAGCGTGTTTGGGTAGAGCTGAACAGAGATTATCTTGAAGCAATTGCAGGTAAGTATGTTTTCTTTCCCAGCAATATTAATATTGTTCAAGGAGAGGTTTTCATTTCCTCATGTGGAAGGCATTTTTGATGCTCGATCGCGTTCACTTTGCTGAAGGGTTTTTTCTTTAGCGAAAGGCGAGCAACAAGAATCAGGGTCGGGTACCAAGAGTAGGAAGGTTCGTGTCTCGCTTATGGCAAAATTTTATATTTCTGACACGGCGTTTCTTCTTGTTACAATTTTATGTTCTCAATGTCAACAGCGTCGCAAAACAAATAACAAACCGCGCGATGCAACGACACCCCATGGCAGTACTGCCGCAGAATCCGTGCGGAACCTGCTAAAGAAGAATCCAAAATACAGCAAGCGCATCAACTACGATGCACTCAAGGACCTCTTTGTGGAAGGCGGAGGGTCTCCTAGTATTGCGGCGAAGATGGGCCTGGGCGAGGAAAAGGGCGATGTTGATTTGTACACCTTCGGTGATGACAAGGACGAGGACGGGACAGGAATGGTGATTATTGAGGAGGAGATCGGCTCCGTCGCAGTCACGCCTGCACCTCCAGCACCACCAAAGAAGATACCTGGCGCCGAGCTCGAGGAGAATATCGATGCGGAGGCGGATGCTGATCATGACGTTGATGAGGGCAGCGACTATGGGGATGTTGAAGGTGGTGGATGGGAGGATGCGTACGAGCAAGAAATATAGATTTTGGGACACATTAATTCAATTGTATTAGTATCGTTTCCTATGTCCGTGTTCTCAAGCAAGCTGGAGTGTGCGGAAAGGAAATTTGTCACGTGATAACAAAAATGAAGCTTGTTGTTGAACGGAATCTAATCATTCTACTGACCGACGCGTATCGAGCAATGTCTGTGTCCCTGGCACTCAGCAGCCAGCCAGACATATCTATAGGCAGTGATCTACTCGCTACTCCTGGTGCAGAGGGCAAGTCTTGGAGTGATGCCCCCGAAACCCCTATTGTCTCGCGTCCCAGGCGCACCACACGAGCCAGCATAGCTGGATCAAAAGCGCCACTTACTTTGCGCGACCAGGAGAAAGTATGCTAGTCTTTTTATTACATATCATACAGACTGCTCTGACGGTAATGTGTAGCACATCGACAATCTCAAAAAGGAGAACTTTAGTATCAAGTTACGGGTCCACTTTTTGGAAGACCAACTAGCTAAGCTGGCTCCTGACCAGATGGATGCCGTTCTCAAACAGAACATCAACCTCAAGATTGAAGTTCAGCAACGCGGTATGGAGATGAAGAAACTCAAGAAATTGGTTCTCGAGCTTGAACGCGAGCTTGATCGTCTTCAGCGAGCGAGTGGATCTAAGAACCGGGAACGAGAGCTGGAGGAAAAACTGGAAGAAAGGGATCGCGAGGTGAAGGAGCTGAGACGACGACGCAGTGGACGAGATGTTGATGATGAGGTGTTGCAGGAATTGGAGGCGCGAAATACCGATCTGCAGGAACAAAACGATGAGGTGAAGGCAATTATTGAGGAGAATCTGGAGGAAATTGAGCGGTTAAAGGAGATAATTGAACGCAGAGGAGATTCTTCGCTGGCTGAGAGTTCAAGTGGGGAGGGAAGGAGAGAGAGGTTCAAACGAAGGACCGAAGAGCTGGAGGTCGAGAACGAGGAGCTTCGTGTGCGGTTAGATGAGCATGCGGAAATAATTGCTCACAGGGAAGACGAAAAGGAGGATCTGCAGGATGAGATCAGTGCTCTTCGGTTGGAAATCGAAGATCTTCAAAGAAAAAGGGAAGCAGAATCTCTTGAGCGCAGCGAGAGCAGGGCTCAGATCATGGAGGAACGAGAAGAAAGAGAAGCTGTAGAGGAAGATCTGAATACGCTTCGGGACAAACTGGCGGCAATGATGATAGAGTTACAACAAAAGGAGGACGACATCGATCTCAAAACGCGAGAGATCGAGGAACTTGTAGCGGAGCATCAGCGTATTATTGAGGTCGTGGATAATGAGTGGAGGGGAGAGGTTGAAGAGGTGCGCAACCAGGTGGAGGAATTGCGTGACGTAGGTTCTTCTCAATCATAACCGAGTTGGATGCTCACACAGATACATAGGTTCTTGCTGAGCGAGAATCGGAATGCAAAGATCTCCGTTTCACGGTCTCAGAGCATGAAACGCTATCAGCGGACCTTCGCAACAAATTTGAAGCGGCTCTTGCCCAGCTAGAAGAGGAAAGTGACCAAAAGGATGCAGAGATTGAGGCCCTTAATAATGCGGTAGAAAAGCTTTCTGGTCAGTTGGATCAAATGGAGGATGAAGCTGAAAGGTTCAAAGACGACACGGAACGTCTCAGAGAAGACGATGCAGTCGAACGAGAGCGCCTTGAAGCACTCGTGGCAGCATTGAAAGAGGTAAGTGTAATGAAAATATCTTCTTTCAGTACCCTTTTACCTGTATTTCTTCTGGCGCGACAGAAAATCGCCTCAGTCAAGGCTGAACTTCAAGAAACGACGGAAATGTATGAGGCATGTAATGCTGAGATTCATGCCCACCGCTCAAGGCAAGAAGAGTTGGCACGACATGTTGAAGATTTAGTTGACGAAGCTCAACGGGAACGCTCTGCGCGTGAACGTCTCGAAGCAAATCTCGAAGCCGCCGATAAAGGGCACGAAGATGAATTACGTCGGGAACGACGTACCCTGGAATCCAAAGAATCGGCTCTTAATAATACTCTGGATGATCTGGCCCGTGTCCAGTCATTGCTCAGCCAACGAGAGTCTGATCTACAGGCCGTACAGACCGCGTTACAGTCCCTCGAAGCTGAATCGAAGAAACTTGGCGAGACCCATACCACGGCGCGGTTCTCATTGCAGCTGGAAACAGATCGACTTAAACGTGATTTGGAACGAGTTGAGGCCGAACTATCTCGCGCACGCAATGAACTGGATGATAAGGACGCTAGGAGCCGCGATAGAGATGGCATACTAGATAAGTTGCATGCTGAAAAGCGAGATTTGGAGAGTCAGCTTGCTGCGCAGACTCAGGCCCGTTTGAATATCTCTGAAAAGTTGGATGGTCTGCAGACAAGTCTCCGTACAGCGGAGGGAGAGATCACATCGTACAAGGCTAAAGCGGGGGAATTGGAGCAAAGACTATCGAAAGACCAAAGGTCTCTGTTGAACGTCGAAAGCCAGTATCGCGATCAACTGACGGAACGTAACACGCTACTGTTGACGATTTATCAATATCTGGACAAAATCTTGGGTGTGGAAAAGACACCCGTAAGTCTGCGAGTCTTATACCTCCAATCCAATCTTTTGATTGATTTAATTCTTCGCGGAAGTAGAAAAAAGGCAGTCAGGCAGAAACCAAGCCCTTCACGAACTTCAGCGTCTTCCATGACAACCTCATCACACGACTCAAAGCTCTTAGTCAAATTCAATCGGACTTTGAAAAGAGGTGTAAAGAGGCCGAAGGAAGATTCGCGGACAAGTTGAGCGACCTACGCAAACAACTCGATCATCGATGGAAACAGATTGACAAATTCGAAGCAAGCGTTAAGACTTATGCCGAAGCCAAATCAACTTGGCGTCGAAAGTTCGCTTCCAGAGAGGGAGAACTTGAAGCTATCAAAGTAAATATATATTGTCTTGCGTTTAAACCCGTTCTGAGGTTCCTTATAGGCAACTAACGCGGATATGGCGCTGCAGCTCGCCAGTATTAAGCGTCCAGGGCAGACGACAGACGCAATGGAAGTACGCTCACTGTCAACACGAGCCGCTAATGCGGAGCGACGGCTCAACAATGCTCAAAATCAGCTTCTGGCGACAGAAGAAAGGATTGCTGCTATGAACCAGCGAAGTGCCGCTGTCGATGCCAAATGGGAGGCGAGAGTGAAAGAGTACGAAGTGAGATTGAAGGCAGCAGAGGAGAGGGTCAAGCGTGAGCGCCAAGGTAGCAAGGAGAGAGTTTCAGAATTGGAAAATAACCTGAAGTAAGTCCTTGAGTTGCACATGAGTCTATCGTTGATGAGATGTGTAGGAGTATACAACGGCAATTGGATATTGCTCACAAACGAAACCAACAACTGGCAGAGGTGATCGAGTCAAATAAAATATCCGTCTAACTAATGGAATTATGATGGTTCTTCTCATTTCTATACCCCACCTTACATTCATTGTACTATATGTAACATCTCTAATATATATCAGGGCTTATAATGATGAATTTTGAGAGTTTGGTTTGGCTTGACGAGTTACGATGCGCTTTCCCTAGCAAATATATGCAATGAGAAGATCACAAGTAACTATAATGGTAGAACGAAGATACAAGTACGAGGGGCGATAAGCTGTGTGTGAGCCAAGTACACAGAGCAGTCGATTTCCACGTTTTCATATGAGTTTCCGACCGTAAGAAAGCGGATATGGCCTGCTAAAGATCTGCGGGGCAGATGGTCCCATCAGCTTGCACAGGAAACAAGCTCCAACCGAATTGCGACGAAATAGTGCTCTCGCCGGGTAAGGGGCCAAGGAAATGTGATGGATCCCGATTAAACGGATGTGATGCTCCTGAATTCGAAGGGAAAAGGTTCTTGTCCCAGGTGTACATTAAAAAATTGTGGATCGAATCGTTACAAGAGCCGGCATAGGTACCGAGGCTAGCATACGGAGAGGCTAAGGCCATGGATCCAGAACGAATATTATTGTCAAGACTCGCAGAAGATGGAGGTAAGACTTCTCTGTGCGGATACGGGCTTTGGCGACCACGCGAGTTAGCACTAATGGCAGGCTTCGCTTTGGGTCTTTGGAAACCAGGAACATAACTATGTTTCTTCCTTCTGTGCCGAGTTAGGCTTCCTGGGTCAGCTGTGCGGTAATCGCAGTCTGGACAGGCATGGGGCTTCTCCCCAGTACTGTAAATTATCCTTCATGAGTTAGTGATTAATTAACAATAAAGGAAGGCCAGCTCACTGAGTATGGATGTGCGTGATTAAATTGGACTTCTGCAGGTTTCGGTATTCACAACCTTGGTAGGGACATTTATGCATCCTGAATGGACAGGTCAGCCATAACACTCAGATCATATATTGGAGGGGATGTACGTGACTTCATCGTTGGGTCGGTGAAGCTGTTCGTGACGAGAGACATCGCCTTTATATCGGATAACGACCCCGCATACCCTGCAGGGCACGGTGTTTATCTCTTTCTGTCAAAATCAACATCGTGGGTCATGGAGTAATGACAACCTGGACCCACAGGAGGCATGATTCCTTGATGGAGAAGCACAGAGAAAGACTAGATATATAAACGAAAGGCGGGGCGGCCGTCATCCTCGACCGACGTTTGTACATTTGAAGAAATCTCCAGTACCCGGCTACAGGATTGGTTTCTACCAGTTGCCGACATTACTTCAGAAGGTAAGAAAAATGGAGCCCAATCGTCCCAGATGGGCAAAACTGATGGATTGGTAAGCCCATAAAAGGAGAATCTCCCGACACATCACAGTTGTTGATCATAAACAGTTGTAAAGTTAACAGCCCTAGTTTAAGTGACAAATTTCTGCTGCCCTCAACTAGTACTGCTCCAAATCCCTGTGAGGATCAAATGGTAAGGAGACTGGGAGGTCCTCTCCCAGCCATTGGATTTCCTCCTCCTTGACTGTTGCATGAGGAGGAGTACCAAACTCTGCCAACTACCCAGGATTGTTAGCACTAACAGTACTATTGCTAGAATAAAACCTTATACTGGTCCTCTTGCCTCAGAGACCCCTGTTCCATCCTCCATATTAACCTCAGGCATCTCCATCTCTACTGGCCTGTCATTAACAAAAGCAACTATTTAGTCACAACTCAAAACAGATGAGGGCAGCCACTTACTGGCTACTGCTTGGACCCACTACCAGGCTCATCTCCTCTGACACTGCCTCACTACCCAGATCTTGATGGCCTTTGCCACCACTGGCCCTCTCCTTGGAAGGAGTTGCCTCTCTTGACCTCTTAGTTGGACTCTCTTCCTCAGACTCTACACAGTACTGTTTAGCCCTCTTAGCAGGTGTTGGTACCTAATTCTTGCTTGAGTCCACTACCAACTGGCTCTTGAAGCCCCCACTCCTTACTGGTCCCTTTCCTTTGCCTTTTCCCTCTGCTACCATCTCCTTCTGCCTCATAAGCAGGAGAAGGGTCACCTTCTTAATGGCAGAAGTCTTACTACCTGCCACTATCTCCTGCTTACCCTCTAAGTACCTCCTAGTGGCCTTGACCATGGCTGCATTCTCTGCCTTCTTCTCCTTGTAGCCCCCACATTGACCCTGTGACAACTGGCCATAAGCTCATAAGCTGAGCATTTATTGCTTGCCTCATTGCACCAGTGACAGGGGAAGGTGCCAATAGGATACTAGCACCTCTGGGTTGTTAACAGCATAAGCCATTGCACTACCATTAATGTTAGCAAACATGGCCATTACAAATGCATGGTTACTCACTGCACCAACTCTCTTGCAAAAGGCTACCTTAGTGGCTGGAGCTGCTAGCTTCCTCTCCTTCCTGCCAACACATTCCTCAGTGCCTAAGCCCATGTCCAGCACCATCAAAGGGAGGTACTTCTTCACCAGCCTCTTTAGCTCCTAGTCATTAAACAATGCAGGAGGCACAATGATGTGCTGCTTTGCTGCCTAGCTGCTGTGCAGGGAACAACCAACAAAACCAGCCAGATAGGGGAGCTAGCAAGTAGCATTACACTAGTGTGAGGGGTGTCAGCAAGGTCCTAGAAACCCAGTAAGAAGATGTGGTTGGAGTTGGTAGGGAGATAGCAGTAAATGAAGGATGGTTTAATGGTATGGCTGTTAGTGTCACTACCAGTTTGTAGTGTGAGATGAGTATTAAAGACCCAGAAGGTCATTAAGTGGTAAGGGTGGAAAACAAGGTTAAAAAAAATATATGAGTCACTAGCTGTAGGTGCCAGCATTTAACAAAATTGAGACTAGGGCATCCATATGGCACTTAACAAAGACAGATGAGAGTTAGGTTTAACAATGCCATTAAGTCTGAGTACAAGAGAGAGCAAAGGAAGGAGACTGGACTGGGTAAACCCAAATCAGCCATTAGCAAAGCAAGGGCAAAAAGAGATCTGAAGTATAGTCTGAAGCAGGGACTAAATATGATTTGATGATGTTTTAGCTACTGACAGGGCAGTATTTATAGGTAAGTAAGGGTAGCAAAAGGGTGTCACAACCCCGCCATCTCCGGACCCTCCTACGCTGCCCTAACCCTGGCACACACTCCCGCATCCCCCGCACACCTCCGGGGCCACCGACAACCCCACAACACTGCACCGGCAACACCCACGGCCATCTCCGGACACATCCCCAGGCATCACCGAACTCCGGCATCTCGGCAGACATGTCACCCCAAAGCTTTCCTATCACCGGGCACATCTGGACCCCCAGCATCCCGGCCATCACATAACATTCTGCAACATTCCTCCCGTGAACCATCGGCATGTCACCGGGCCACCTGCTTCTGTGGTGTTGATGGACGCCACCACTACATACCATAACCACTGACCTGCCCGACGCAAAACCGCTGCAACTGCACCAACACACCCTGACAACTGTCACAACCCTGGGGCTGAGAACCTGCCCCGGGACCTAATCGGAAGACAATCAGATGCTACGGCCCCAGGCCAGGACCCTGCCGGGTACTTAGCAGAAGGGTAGTACATAAACCATAGGGTAGCATACAAGTCAGGTAGTCTTGATATTAACCATAGTTCTCCGTATTTCCGTGTTCTCTGCCTCTGTCTCTATCTCAATCTCAATCTATTCTCTTGCCTCTCTCTCTCTCTCTCTCTCTCTCTTGTCTCATCTCTCGTCTCTCGTCTCCATGCCTCGTTTCCGTTCTGTGACTCGTATCTCTGTTCTGTATCTCTCCTCCATCTCTCTATCTCTATTCCATCTCTCTCCTCCATTTCTCTATCTACTGTTCCGTATCTCTCCCTCTCTATTTCTACTCTCTGTTCCATGCCCCCTCCCGTCCCCTGGTTACTCAACCAACCCACCCCCCATCCATTCTGTACCAATCTCCACCCACTCCTGAAACTACCTCTGCCCTCCCCCCAATCAATACTACCCTCTCGCCCCTCGTTCTCTCTCCCATTACAAACCCCCCTACCCCCTGAACTTGTGCTCCCCACCCTGGAGCACTTTCAAACCTCACGCGCATCGCTACTCGTACCCTGGAGCATCCGGACTTTGCCCTAGACCACTTGTAGCGGTACCGGAGCTCCTGGGAAGCCCTGGATCAGTACTTGGCCTCCCGAGCTCACCTAGTAAGGACTTGCCAGTGTAGCTGAGCCCCCGTCGTCAGCAGGACCTGACAAAGGGGAAACTGGTAAGTAATAGTAAGTATAACAGTTGCATGTGAAGTTGAGACTAGGGTGCCCATATGGTGCTTAACAAAGACAGACAAGAGTTAGGCTTAACAATGTCATTAAGTCTGAGGACAAGAGAGAGCAAAGGAAGGAGACTGGACTGGGTAAGCCCAAATCAGCCATTAGCAAAGCAAGGGCAAAAAGAGATCTGAAGCATAGTCTGAAGCAGGGACTATATATGATTTGATGATGTTTTAGCTACTGACAGGGCAGTATTTATATGTAAGTAAGGGTAGCAAAAGAGAAAACTGGTAAGTAATAGTAAGTGTAACAATTGCATGTGATAGCATATGATGGAGGCTGCTATTGAATAAGAAAATTGCTAGTAATATGAAAAAGAAAGAAAATAAAGAAATGATTGGTAGGCCATTGAGTGATGCTGCAGGTATGATTGATTGTTGGGCACCATGCAGAGGCTGTGGGAGGCTTGATTGTCCAAAGTTGATGCAGTCATTAAGGCAATTGTCAATAATGGTCATTAAGGAAATGATGATAGTGGTCACAGGTTCATGTCACCTGATTCATCCAATTAGATAGCTGATAAGATTGGGTCAGTCAGCATCATTAGATATCTTGATTTTATTGTTATTAGGCAGTCAGCGCTGACTGGGTCATATCAATAAACTGGTAGTCTAACAAAAACCATTAACAACAAAAGAACCTTACCTTCTTATCACTCTTGTTATTGCTTGGCAGTGCCTCTGCTCTCCTCTTATCCTTTCCTTTCTTTGATGGGGTCTTGAAGAAATGACTGTTACAATACCACTTGAACAGTACTTACTGGCACTTCATCATCATCCTCATCTGCCCTCTCCTTGCCTTTGAGCATTCTCTGCTAACAACTACCTTTAACACCTTACCAGCTGCTGTAACAAAACTGTTAAAACTCACCTTTAGAATTGTCCATGGTTCTTGTCTCAGTCCTATGTTTACACTGGAGTTTGCAGAAGCACAGGCAACTCTGCTCCTGCACTACTGGCAGCTCCTCTCTGCTGACTGGATCTCTTCCTGTAATCCTCTCTCTCTCTGCAACTGGCCAACTCCAAGGGTCCCCTAATAGAGTGCTGAAGGGAAAACTAATTGTCAAAAGACAGTTTTTCAAACAACTAAACATACCATTAACAATGCTGCTAAGATATTAGCAACCATTAATACTTACCATCATTGGTGCCATTGCAGCATCTCCACCATCTCCCCCACCAGCATCACACTCTTAATGCAACTGTTAGTCTAACAAAAAAGTCATTACTAAATGAAGGAACTCACAAAGTGCCTGTTGAAAGGCCTCATCTAGGCCTCCTCCTTGAATTGGGCATATAGTGCCCAACATTCTGCACCAACTGCCTCCTGTTCTGCCCACATGATGCTGCTAACTAAACATACCATTAACAATGCTGCTAAGATATTAGCAACCATTAATACTTACCATCATTGGTGTCATTGCAGCATCCCCACCATCTCCCCCACCAGCATCACACTCTTAATGCAACTGTTAGTCTAACAAAAAAGTCATTACTAAATGAAGGAACTCACAAAGTGCCTGTTGAAAGGCCTCATCTAGGCCTCCTCCTTGAATTGGGCATATAGTGCCCAACATTCTGCACCAACTGCCTCCTGTTCTGCCCACATGATGCTGCTCCTGCCTGCCAACTCAAACCAATGCAGGTATGTTGTCAAAATCAATGTAACTGCCACTTGTAGGTTGGTCAGGAGAAGCACATGCCCCATTGCTAAAACCTTGGACACCTTCTCCAAAAATTCCTGTGCTGCTGCCAATTGGGCAAAGGTGGTCACATAATCAAAGAAGGCTGTAGTTGACATTAGATGGAATGAGATGTTGAAGTCCAAAGAGTTGCTGGAATTCTTTTATAGTCTTTTGGCATAGCACACAGACCAGCCATGCATGGACCATGATTAACAATCACAAGACTTAGAGGATTTTCTTTTTGACTGAGGACAGTCAGTTTTTCAGTCAAGGAACCCAGTTGGTGCTGACTGCACAATAATGATGATTACAAGATACTTAACAATGCCAACCAGTCTGACCTTATCTAATCTAATCAGCCTCCATCTAATCAGATTGTGGAATATCTAATCAGACAAATCAGGTGATACAGACCCATGACTGCTATCAAAATTCTCTTAATGACAATGACTGCTACTGACAATTGCCTTAACAACAATATTAACTTTGGACAACACAGCCTCCCATGGCCCCTGCAACCAAGAGGACAACTCCTCTTTCAAATTCTTAGCTATTTTCCTATTCAATAATGGCCCTTCCTTTAGCATATGATTCTCTACTTATTCAAACTGGCCACCATTATCATGGCCCCCATCACTTCTCCTTACTAGTATAAATACTCTCTTACTTAACTACTCAAACCAAGCAATAGAACCTCCCATCTCAACTGCACTCAGCTAGTGTATTGTCAGGAGCTCAAAATGCTCCAACTGTTAGCACCAGCTGGCTTGATGCTTCACCTCACTTTTTGTTGGCTTAATACCTTTTTTGCTCTCATTGTCTTCATTGTCTTTTGCCCCTCCACTAAGCATTCCTTGCTAGCAACTCATGTTTGCCCCAAAACTTTGCTAATGTATCTTTGTTAGGACACCAAAACCTTAATGGCTTTCTGTGAAGCCAAGCTCATCCCCCAGTCCCTGATAACAACACTACCAGCTCGTGCACTACAGGAACCTTGCTCACAACCCCACTATAAATAACCTACTAATGGACATCTCCTACTCTGCCCATTTGGTTGTCTCCTGCATGGCAGCTAGGACCAGACATAGTGCATCAATGCCCTTGTGGCCAAGCTCAAGACCTAATATTTCTCCAAGTGGGAATAGACTTGACAGTTGTTGAAATCTCAGCATACCATAAGCCCTTCATCATCTTGCTTGACAGAACTTGCAGAATGTGAGGAAAACATAAGAATATCTGAATAAGATAACAGATTTCATTTTTCTTCAAGATTTGTGCTGTCCATGTAAATGATGCCCACTAGTCACACAGAACACCAAGATTTCATCTTTCTTCACGATTTGTGCTGTCCGTGTAAATGATGCCCACTAGTCACACAGAACACCAAGATTTCATCTTTCTTCACGATTTGTGCTGTCCGTGTAAATGATGCCCACTAGTCAGAACACCAAAAAACAATTGAGATCTGACACTAACCAAATTTGACCACCGACACTTTTCCATAAGACTTTGGCGACAGTCATTAGCCCACTGTGCAATTCAGAGCAATCTCTCAAAGGTGTGATCAGTGCAGACTAAAGAACAACTGCATTGAGTAACATTGACCCGTCATGCGTGTTGTATGATAATCTGTGATACATCAGAATAATCCTGCGTATATAGCTATAAACCGATCGATTCTTCCTTTTTATTAGGTGAGATCTGTGCATTGTTGAGCACGATTCGAGAAACTTGAGACAAGGCGACTCACTGTACTTTGGACCTCCTCCACCTTCGGGAACAGTCCATGTAATATCCTGCGTTGGCACTTTGACATCACACAACTTACAATGAATGCAATTCTGCCTCTATTTAGTTCAACGTCTCAAGTCGAGGAAAGATTGAACTTACCTGCGAGTTGATAAGTAGTTTGATCCCCTTCCACCCCTCCTCCACGGCAGCCTTATCTCCCTCCTCCGCCTTAACGTACTCATACACACCGGCTGGACACGCCCTTCCCAATAACCCAGCATACTCTTCCATATTAACCTGCACATGCTCCCTCCTTCCCCTCTTCCTATCCACTTTTCCACCCTCCAGCACCTCTCCTGTCTCTGCTCTCTCAACCTCGCCACTTTCAATCTCCCTTGCCAACTCGGACGTCTTTACGACCCTCAAATGTACCGGCTGATCTTCTGCATGATTTGTCCCTGTGAGCGCAACAGACGTCATCAAATCCGTTGACAGCGGTGCCTCGAATGGCGGATATTCAATCGGCTTGTTTCGGCCCGCCCTCTCAGTATGTGCTGCATCAAGGCTCCCTCCACTCTCTTTAATCCTCTCCATCTCTTCTGTCGCCGCATGCTTGAATGTCCATGGTACCCTCCCCCTGAAAAACAACGAATCAATTCCCGAATACATGATTCCTCCCCACACCCCGAGTCCCGTGTTGAACGACGGCCGCAAATTCCTAACCTCGTTAAGATCTTCCCAAACCCAAGATTCCCTAAAGTCCTGATTGTATTTAGTCAGATCGGCTGCCTGGCCCTCAATGGTCTGCACAGCATCATACGCTGCCTCCGCGGCTAACATCCCGCTTTTCATGGCATTATGCGTGCCCTTGATTTTAGCAATGTTCACAAAGCCAGCGGAACACCCGATCAGCGCGCCACCAGGAAAATGCAGCTTGGGCACAGACTGTAACCCGCCCTCGTTGAGAGTGCGAGCCCCGTATGCAAGACGCTCGGCACCTGCAAGAAGGTCGCGGTAGTATGGGTGATGTTTCATACGCTGGATCAGATTGAGAGAAGGTTGGTCAGTATTATAGATAGCGCTCACCTGTAGCTCGCGGTACGGCGACAGGTAGGGGTTGGGATAGTCAAGCCCAATCACCAGACCCAACGAAACGAGCCCATCAGCCATATGATAAACGAATCCACCCCCATAAGTCTTCATATCTAACGGCCATCCTAGTGTATGTACCACCTTGCCAAGTTCGTGCTTTGCCGGATCAACACGCCAAACCTCCTTCACACCAATGCCATAAGTCTGTAGCTGCGACTCTTTACGCAATTTGTATTTTTGTATTGCAAGCTTGGACAGAGAACCATGTGCACCCTCTGCAAGGAGGGTGACCTTTGCGTTGAAAGCCATGCCGGGCTCAAAAGACGACTTCGGCGTGAACCCCTTTGTAAGGCCAACCTCATTTGTAATAACACCGCGCACACTCTGTGCAGGGTTCCCCCACGGATCCGTAGAGTCCTTTTCCTTGGAGTATAGTAACTGGGCAGCAGCAAAGCCGGGATATATCTCGACGCCATACTCGTTTTCAGCGACGGAAGCGAGCCAGCGGGTGAACGCAGACAAAGAGACAATATAATTTCCATTGTTACTCATTTGAGGAGGATGGGGTATGGGGATGGAAAATTTTTCCGTAAAGAAACGCATACTCGAAGTGGTAGCGGGAGTGGTGAGGGGATGATCAGGTAATTGGTTCCAGTCGGGCAGAAGCTCGTTGAGTGCGCGTGGTTCGATAACAGCCCCCGAAACGATGTGCGCACCAGCTTCACTGCCTTTTTCGAGGACGACGACGCGGATTTCATTGCCTCTGTCGCGTTCGAGCTGTTTCAAGCGGATAGCGGCACTGAGACCAGCTGGACCACCACCAACGATACAAACGTCGACGTCGTCCTCTGCACGTTCTACTTTTTTAGGGTCAAAGAGTGCTCGTCGAGGGACAGAGGAGTGAATTAAACGTGCTAGCCGTGGACGGAGCATGGGAGTCGAGAAAGAGTGCGCACTAGATCACGGTTGAAATTATCATCCTGGATTGTCTCAATCGTCACTTGTGACTTCGACCAAGGTCAGATCTACCCCATCATGATTGACGCCAACGTATCCCCATCTTCGCCGCGCGATGCACAGCCAACGATTGGGCTCATTGGTATGGGCGCTATGGGCAGAATGTATGCAAACTACCTCTCTGAGGCAGGGTGGTTAAAGTGAGCCCCATCGACCTGATCTCTTGTGAAATTGCTCATCATGTAGAATCAATGTTTGCGATCTACCTTCTAAGCACGCAGATCTTGTACGCGACTATGCTGATAAGCCCAACATAAATCCTCTTCCAGACGGCCATGCCGTCTCTCGCTCATCTGACTTCATCATGTACTCAGTTGAGGCGGAGTACATTAGCAAGGTGGTGCGGCAGTACGGGCCATGTACGTCCCAGTATTGATCTTTGAGAACTGTGGACCGACGGCACACCAAGCAACAAAGGTGGGAGCAGTCGTAGCCGGTCAGACATCTGTCAAGGCACCGGAGAAAGAGGCGTTTGAGAAATACCTTCCGACAGATACTCACATCGTGTCTTGCCATTCTCTACATGGCCCAAGCGTCAACCCTGTTGGACAGCCGCTCGTAAGTGCGAAGAAACCTACTGAAGTTCAAACTACACATCATTTCAAACCAGGTTCTTATCAAACATCGCGCTCCTCCGGAAGCTCTCGCTTTGGTAGAAAATATCTTGAGTTGCTTCCGATCGCGTTATGTCTACCTTTCTTATGAGGAACACGACCTTGTTACTGCCAATACTCAGGCTGTCACGCATGCCGCTTTCTTGAGGTGATTGATACCGACATCTCCATTTCTCTGATCCTCTGCCTCTCACCATATCCTCTTTGCTAGTATGGGAACAGCCTGGGCGTCTGCCCTGTCATACCCCTGGGAACAAGGACTCTACGTCGGAGGAATTGAAACTGCCAAAGTCAATCTTGTTCTCCGCATCTACTCAAATCTGTGGCATGTCTATGCCGGTCTCGCCATTCTCAATCCGAGTGCGCGGATCCAAATTGATCAATACGCTAAAAGCGCGACCGAGCTTTTCAAACTCATGCTGTCAGGTGGCAGCGGCGCAGTGGAAGAGGAAGCCAAACTCCGAAAGCGCATTGAGTGGGGCCGTGACGTTGTATTTGGACACCGAAGCAAAAGCAAAAAGGAGCAAAAACCGATATTGCTGTCCCAAGAAGTCTTGGACCGTTTTAATCTAGGAAAAATGCCGACAATGCATCAGAACTCGGTCATACCTTCGCCTTCAGAGTTATCGTTTGGCCTTACGCCACCGTCAAAGTACCGTCCCAACTCTCATCTTTCCCTACTCGCCATGGTAGACTGTTGGGCGCATCTTGGAATCAATCCATATGAACACCTTGCACTAGCAGCGACGCCGATATTCAGACTATTCCTTGGTGTTGCGGAACACCTTTTTCTCTCGCCATCCCTACTTAGCAGCGCCATACGCTCTGGCTTGTTTGACAGCTGGCATCGCTCGGATGATCTTGAGTTTGTGGTCGCTGCAAGGGGCTGGAGTCAGTGCGTTAGCTTTGGAAACTTTGATCTCTATCAAAAGAGGTTTGAAGGGACGAGGTCGTTCTTTGAAGGGCGTTTTGAAGAAGCAAATAAGCTGGGTTCAGAAATGATCAAGGCAATCATGGAAACCGAAGTCCTGCGGGAAGAGGAGGAAGCAGAGGAGGGCGTGGAGTAGGTCAGTCACTGAGGTTATCCTTTACTCAACCTTTTATCAAACCAGATCCTCTTCGCTATGATCCCATCTTTTGCAATTGGTTGCGTTTTAAATTTGTACTTGAAGGAATTGATTCTCATCTGAAAAAATTGATTCTGCAATCTCCTGCATATGTATCATATGTTTGTTCCCATGGTCGTGTTATGGACGTGTTATTTGGTACTATTGCAATCTGAAGCTAAAGCTTCATACTAATCACCACCTTCTCCTAAGTTACGCGTCGTCTCGATGTCTGAGCGGTCCCGACGCGAGAAAACCAAAACAGACAAGCTCGCAGAGTACAAAAGAGCGCGTGAAGGTGGAAAGCGCACGTTCAAGGCAAGCAGTCATCTTTGCTGTGACGCATCTACGACTCACATTGAATGCCAGGAAGAAGATGTAGAGCTCTATGACGAGGTAACGGAGGAACAATATAGAACCATTGTGAGAGGAAGGTTGCAGCAAGACGATTTCGTTGTCGATGATGGAGTGGCAGGTTACACGGATAATGGCATGGATGATTGGACAGGTGGACGCGATGACAGCCATGATTCGGAGGAAGACGCTCCCAAACAGATTAAATGTATGTTTTTTCCCTATCTTGTGGAAATATCGTGCTCAGTATGTGGTTTAGCAAAGAAAGGCAATCGGGCCGGTGCGCAGAAAAGCAGGCCAAGGCAGAGGGAGCTTTCGCCCATAGCTGCTCCATCTATCACCGCATATCGACCAAAGGCTTCTGAAGCTGAAGAGAATGAATTCATGAACTCGCTACTGGGCGGTATGGACACTGCTACGACCTCAGTCTCTGCCCTTGTAGGCAAAGCGTCTCGTAAACGTAAACAGTCGTCTGAATACGGCTCCCCTGACTCATCTCCGCCTCTTCGCCTCGAACTTCGCAGAAAACCTTCAATTGGAGACACGTCGTCTGATGGATATCTTGATGATGGCATCCCAGAACCCCCAAGCGACGATTACTACACGAGTCCGAACAAAAAAGCTAGGGTGAACAGTGGTGGGACGACGCCAGCGATAGAGAGATTTGCCACGCTTGAAGTTGCCAGTGATTGGGATCCTGCGTCTGACATTTTGCTTGAAGATGTTGACATGGATGCTTTCATGGACCTTGATGATGAAGATTTGGATGTCAAGCCGTCGATAAAGACGGAACCGAAGGCCACCAAACTTGACGTGAAGCAAGTACCTGGTGCAGCCACTGACGCGAAGCCTTCATGGCTCTCAGTATACGACTCGCTCACTGTCAATTCCGAAGTTGACACACTTGGTCCTCTGGCATCTGCAACCACATCGTCATCATCCAGCAATATCTCCGCTCTTGAGCCGGACGGTTCACTGCGGTTTTTTTGGCTTGACTACCTAGAGCATGAAGGAAAACTCTACTTTGTGGGGAAACTCAGGGATAAGACATCGGGGGCATGGGTCTCATGTTGCGTCACGGTCGAAGGTATTCAGAGGAACCTCTTTGTGCTGCCACGCGAAAGACGTGTCGAGGGAGATGAAGGCGGGAACATACACGAGACAGATATCATACCAACTCCTCAAGATGTACATGGTGATTTTGAGATGATACGTAAGCAGATTGGCGTGAAGTCTTGGAAAGGGAAGTTCGTTAAACGCAAGTATGCCTTTGGTGAGAAAGATGTACCACGTGGAGAAAGTCAGTGGTTGAAGGTTGTCTATGGATTCGATGGTCAGTCCTCTCATGTGATCGCGTATTACACCTCTAACTAATCTCAAGACCCTCAAATACCATCAAACGCTTGCAGCCCGAATATTGCACAGATATTCGGAACCAACACCAGTGCCTTTGAACTGCTCGTTCTGAAGCGAAAGATCATGGGACCCTGTTGGCTAGAAGTCAAGAACCCACAGATTGATAACAAAGGCGTCAGTATTCTACCTCGATTATCACTTCTAATATACTTAAAAGTTTTTTTTAGGTTTCTTGGTGTAAATTGGAAGCCACTGTATCTGATCATAAAGACATCAATCCCTTCTCAGAAACAGACCCTCATGCTCCAAGGGAACTGCCCTCCTTGACAGTTGTCAGTCTGAGCGTCCGAACAATCGTGAACCACCAGGAGAACAAGCGCGAAGTTGTATGTGCGACCGCTCGTATCTGGCATCACAGTTCGTTTGCTTCTCTAGCGTCTCAGTTCCAGCTATTTGACTTTCATCCGACAGTAAATATTGACGATGTCACACCTCCAGAGCAACTTCCATGCACGGTCCACACATTTGTTCGTCCGCTGGATCGGTTCCCGCCGAACTTTGAGACGCAGGCAAGAGCGAACGGCAAAGGCTTCATAACACCTATCAAGAATGAGCGTATGCTACTTAGCAGCTTACTCAGTAATGATTTTTCTTTTACTTAATTTCAGTCTAACACCGCGATTAGTGACCCTTCATAAAGCTGACCCTGATGTCATCATTGGACATGAGTTCCTGGGCGTTTCCCTTGATGTCCTACTCCATCGAATGCGGGATCTGAAGGTGGACCATTGGTCTCGCATAGGGCGATTCCGACGCTCGCGATGGCCTAACATTGGCAAGCAAGGGTCCAACTTGAAGTTCCTAAGTGGGCGTATGCTGTGCGATCTTGCCAGTGATGGCGCCAAGGCACGTCTTTCGATCAATTGATGATGTTTTCACTGATGTATTGAATTAAGAGCATGATTTCTTCAACGACATGGTCAATGACTGAGATGTGTAGAACTCATCTTCGGAGCGACAGGCAAGATATAGATCCCGATGATACAGCAAACTATTTCGACGGAAGCTTGAGCACTCCCGACCGCCTCCTTACCTTTGTGCGTCACTGCGAGCTTGATGCTCATTATCAGATGGCTATTGCATCCAAAGTGCAGATTTTACCTTTGACGAGACAACTGACAAATCTAGCTGGCAATGCATGGTGAGTTTTGGCTGTATCATTCATTTGCTTATTCTAACCTAGCTCACAGGAATAAGACCCTCAACGGAGGTCGTGCCGAGCGCAATGAGTATATTCTGCTGCATGAATTTCATCGACTCAAGTATATCTGTCCTGACAAGACATGGGGAAAGAAAGCGACCGCTGCTATGAAGCGGGAGTCACAAGATGACGACCCCGAGGGTGCGAAGACAACCAATGGCAAGCGTGATAAATACAAAGGCGGTCTTGTCTTTGAACCTAAGAGGGGTCTATGGGACCGATTCATCTTGGTGATGGACTTCAATTCGCTATACCCAAGTATCATCCAGGAGTACAACATAGACTTTACAACGGTAGAGAGTGTCGATGCAGATGAGGCTCGTCATTTTCTTTCTCCTTTATGGGCTTTCGTGATGCTCACATTGCTTTGAATCGTATTTAGAATGGTGAAGAAAAGATCCCAGAACCACCATCATCAGATGTGCCTCAGGGAGTTTTGCCGCGTCTTATTGCAACTCTGGTGAATCGACGTCGCCAGGTCAAGTCCCTGATGAAGGATAAGACAGCTAGTCCCGCACAGCTTCTTCAAGTATGTCTTTTTTTATTTGGAGGCATTATATCATTATTTGACCGTTTGCCAGTGGGACATAAAGCAACAAGCTCTGAAACTCACCGCAAACAGTATGTATGGTTGTCTCGGCTTTGAATACTCGCGATTCCATGCTCGACCGCTTGCGGCTCTCACCACCTTTAAGGGTCGTGAAATTCTGACGCATACAAGGGAGTTGGCTGAGAGCATGGAGTTGGATGTGAGTTAGCCTGTTATTTGTTGAGATCAAAGCTGATCTTGTTTCACTTGAGGTTGTATACGGAGACACGGATTCGGTCTTTGTGAACTCGAATGTGACTGAACTCTCAGAGGCTCTTCGAATCTCGGCGGAGTTCAAGAAAGCTGTTAATGAACGTTATAAGCTTCTAGAAATTGACCTTGACGGAGTCTTCCAGCGCCTTTTATTATTACAGAAAAAGAAATATGCAGCCATAAAAGTGGAGGATGGCTCTCGAACGTCTACTGAGGTCAAAGGTCTCGATATGAAACGCAGAGAGTATTCTGCCTTGTCCAAGAATGTTTCGCAGTATGTTTTTATCTCCCATTGCTACGGAAATGTATGTTGATGTAGTTTCAGATACGTTTTGGATCAGATTCTATCGGGAGAAGCCACAGAAAATGTTGTCGAAAAAATACACGAATACCTGCGGACCGTTAGTGACAATGTCCGGGAGGGTAAGATCAAGATTGACGACTTCATCATCTTCAAAGTGGGTGTGTTCCTTTTAACGTCATCATCCCAAACTAAGTTTAAGTCAATAGCGTCTCGGCAAAGCACCAGAAGATTACCCTGATGCCAAGAGTCAACCCCATGTGCAGGTTGCCTTGCGTATGAAGGCGAAAGGTGGAACATCACGCGCGGGAGATGTCATTCCATATGTTTTTTGCCTTGAAGAGGGCAAGGATACGGTCAAGACTGGACAGGCTGAGCGTGCAAAACATCCGGACGAGGTTCGGAGGGCTGGTCCAGAGCTCAAGATTGGTCAGTTCGCTATGTTCTCGTTAGGACCGAGTTTTTCAGCTCTTCCGTGACAGATTATGAGTATTACCTAGCTCACCAAGTGCTCCCGCCCATTGAACGGCTGTGCGAGCCTATTGAAGGTACAGACCGAGCGCGATTAGCCGAGTGCCTTGGTATGTGACAGACGTAAGTGCTTTACTGTTGACTAATGACCCTACTTCAGGACTGGATCCTGCCAAGTACCGCACCTCCATGGGCGGAGTGGGAGTCGATGATCGAGCGTTTTCTTCTCTCGACTCCCAGATGTCGGACGCTGAGCGGTTCAAGGATTGTCAGCCTTTTCTCATACGGTGCCGGCACTGTAAGGGCGAGCTTCCCTTTGCACCACTCCATGACAGAGATGTAATAAGTTTGCTCCACCTTTTAAAAATGCTTATCGATAGCATGACTTAGGCATCAATTATGCGCTCTGCGGGTCCGTCATGCCCAGCTTGCTCAAAACCGATGAGTCTAGGAAGCCTCACGATGCAGCTTGAATCTCAAATTCGAGCGCTTATTGCTCGCTATCATGAAGGTTGGACAGAGTGTAACGACCGCACCTGCGGGTACCGTACACGCATGATGGGCGTGTATGGCCGCAGATGTTTACGTCCCGGATGCTCAGGAACTGTCACATTTGAAGTAGGTGGTTCGTTGACTATGACAATTGCAGCGACAGAATTAATTTCCCTCGAGTACACCGACACACAGCTATATAATCAACTTCGATATTTTTCGTCGATTTTTAATGGTGATGCTGCCATCAAGGCTTTGAAAGGAAGTTCTACGACAGAACAAGGTTTGTCTCCTGGCTGTTGATAATGTTTGAGGTTTGACCAAGTTTCTTTAGAGGCCCTCAAGGCGCTAATCCTTCTCAATACTGACTATCTTCAGTCATTGATGACCTGCGTTGAACGGTACCTTGAGCAATGTGGTCGGCGATGGGTGGACCTCGGTGGAATTTTTTCCCTTATGAAATTGTAGCTTTGTTGTAGATAGTCCATTCACACGGCGATCTCCGGACGCTCACACCTACACTCTCACGATCATCCGCCTTCTCATCTCCTGCTGCACTCACACCGGGGATGCCCTCCCAGTCCACGCTCTCAAACGACGAAAAGGCCAAGGTCAAAGCCTCTGTCCATGGCTCAAAGGTCCTACACGCCGCTCGTGCTCGGGTGTACTATGCCTATCCTGATCCGCACCAATGGTCGTATGCAGGCCTTCAAGGCGCCATTGCGTTCGTGAAAGATGGCACGACGGGTGCTTCGTTCTTCAAGCTGGTGGATTTGGATGGGACAAGGAGCATTATTTGGGATCATGAGCTGTATAGTGGTCTGGAATATCATGCTGATAGGGCATTCTTTCATTCGTTTGCTGGTGATGTAGGTTTACTTTTATCTCCTCCTGTTCTCATACAATGACGAAATGGTTGTAGGATTGCATGATTGGATTTGTGTTTTGTCAGGAAACAGAGGCCAAGACGTTTTGGAAAAAGGTGACGAAGAGGAAAGATGACAAGTCCTGTAGGTATTGCTTTGTGGCACCGAGGAAATGTTTCACTCAAATCCTTCCCAGCCAAATCCCCTTCCTCAAGCAAGAAGAAATCTAAATCCAAAGCCAGAAAAGGCGACTCGATCGACAAGTCTCTCATTTCCGCGCCCAAAGCCGGCTCGTTCGTGCACATAGCACACATGGGTTATGATGCGGAAAAGGGATTCACGTCGACGGGCGTCGACCCTTCGTGGACAGAGCTTCTCGTTAACCTTGAAAACTCAGGAATATCAAAGGAAGTCATTGCAAAGGATATGGAGTTTATCAAAGACTTTGTGCGCGAACACCAAGAGCCCCCGTCCAAGAAACTGAAACCGCCTCCTCCTCCTGCGCCACGACGTCCTCACGCTGCAGCCGACACAGACTCTTCTCAAATTCACGCGACACCGCCGCCGCAGCCATCACAGCCACCTGCGCCACCTCAACCCGCACCCCCGCGCCGTCCTCCGCCAACAGTCGCAGCCCCTCCTCCTCCTGTACGTCCACCACCACCACGTGTGCCTCCCCCTCCTGCACGTCCGAACGTCGCTCCTCCTGCTCCCCCGCCTGCTCGTCCGAAAGTTGTGCCACCCTCACCTCCATCTCGTGAGTCACCACCTCCACCTTCGCCTACTCGTCC
>QGOB01001213.1:47177-66984 GCA_003313055.1 Termitomyces sp. MG145 | reverse complement strand
TGTGGCGAAACATGCGACTGTCCAAGATTGCCTCTACCTCATAGTGCTCCTCATCATTCACAATGACTGGTGGTGGTGGAGGAGCTGTCCGGCACCCTGGAATTGGGTCAGTGACAGCAGGACGGAGCTTGACCACATGGAAGACTGGATGGATGTTCCGCATTGAATAGGGCAGGCGCAGGCGATAAGCCAGACACCTCACTGCACGCTGTACTGTATATGGGCCAAGGAACTTGTGGAAGAGCTTTTTGGATGGGCGCGTGGTCTGGATGTCCTCCGCATCAAGATAGACCTTATCCCCTGTTTGGTATTCTAGTGCTGGAGTTCAGCATTGGTTGTAGTACCTGGCCATGTTGTCCTTGGCCTTGGCTAATGCCACTCTGGCCTCCTCCTGCGCCTCCTTCATGCGATCCACAAACTCCGTCACTGACTCGTTCTGGGAAGGGCGCTGGCGGGGCTCAAAGCCCATGCGAGGGTTGCATCCAGTGTCCAGCATGAAGGGGGTGGCCTGCATTGCAGAGTGTACATGATTGTTGTACTGGAACTCTGCATCTGGAAGGAGTTTGTCCCAGTCATCCTGTCGCTCGTTGCAGAAAATCCGGAGATACTGTTCCAACTCCTGGTTGACCCACTCAGTCTGACCATCTGATTGAGGGTGATATGCTGTAGAGGCTTGGAGTTTGATCCCTAGCAGGCAGTATAGTTCCCTGGTGAATTCTGCTATAAACTGAGGACCCCGGTCGGACACAAAGGCATCTGAGAGACCATGGAGCTTCCAGACATTCTTCCGGTACAGGTTAGCCGCACCCAAAGCGGAACAAGTGGTGGTGGTGGGGATGAAGTGCGCTTGCTTCGCTACACTATCCACAGCCACTAGGATAGCATCGTAGCCATGGGCATCTGGTAGCTCAGAGATGAAGTCTACTGAAACTACACTCCACCGGTCATTGGGAATAGGGAGAGGATGTAGCTCGCCAATAGGTGCTTGGCAGGAGGGCTTGGTCCGGAGACACATGTTGCAGGTGCTTGTGTAGGTCCCAATATACCATGACATCTGGGGCCACCAGTAGTTCCGTGATACCAGCTCCAGAGTCTTCCAGCGTCCAGGGTGCCCTGCAACCTTGGAGTCATGGTGCTGCTCTACAATCCATCGGCGTAACTCTGGGTTGTTTGGCACATAGATACGCCCCTAAAAGGTGAGGATCCCTTGGTCTGATTGCCACTCCTGGCTGTGGATAGAGCGGGTCCCTGTCGGTCGACCTGCCTTGAGCGCTGCTGCTGCCTTGGCCACTACATCCTCCTAAAGTCCCTTGCGGTTGCCCTTCTGGATGTCTGCCAGAATGGACACTTCCTTGCCCTGGATCACCAGACCCTCAAGTGCCCTTACTGCAAAGAACTCTGGCTTGAGCAACACAATGTTGTCATTGTCACCAGCTCCGGTGCCATGGTCAGCGCAACGCGACAGAGCATCTAGCTTGCCCATACTCCGGCCAGGCCTATGATGAAGGGAGAAGTCAAAGTTGGCCAGGTAGAGGGACTAGCGGGCCTGTTGGCGGTTGAGTTTCTTTGCAGTGTGGAAGTACTCGAGGTTCTTGTGGTCAGTCCAGACTTTGAACTGATGCTGGGCCCCTTCTAAGAAATGCCGCCACTCCTCAAAGGCACGGATGATAGCCAGCATCTCCTTATCATGAATCTCATAATTGCGCTCCACTGCATTGAGACTCTTGGAGTAGAAGGCCACTGGATGCCACTTCGCATCTTCCTTTGACTGTTGAGATAGAACTGCTCCAGTGGCAAAGTCAGAGCTGTCTGCCTCCACTCAAAATGGCAGGTTATCATCCAGTGAGATGAGAACAGATTGTGAGGTCACTGCCCGCTTTAAGGTGTCAAATGCAGTCTGCTGGGCATCCGTCCACTGCCAGGGCTGGTCTTTGGAAGTCAGATCAAAGAGTGGGCAAGCATGATGTGAAAAGTCCTGGATGAACCGCCGGTAGAAGTTGGTGAACCCTAAAAAGGATTGCACCTCCTTCTTATTCTGAGGTACAGGCCATTCTGCCACTCCAGCTACCTTCACTGGGTCCATCTCAGCTGTTCCATGCGAGATGATGAGTCCAAGATATTCCACTCGGGTCTGTTCAAACTCACACTTCTTAGGCTTGAGATAAAGCTGGTGTTGGCGGAGGCATTCCAGAACCAGACGTACGACGCGGCGGTGCTCCTCTAGGGTCTTTGTGAAAATGAGGATATCATCCAGGTATACACACACCACACCTTCTGCAATGAGGTCTCTGAAGATGTTGTTCATCATGGTCTGGAAGGTAACTGGGCTGTTTGTGAGGCCAAAGAACATGACCAGTGGTTCAAATAGCCCCCGGTTGGTTTGGAAAGCAGCCTTCCACTCATCTCCTTCCTTGATGCGCACGTTGTTGTAGCCCCAGCAGACGTCCAATTTAGTGAAGTACCATGCGCCGCAGAGGTTGTTGACGAGCTCAGGGATGAGGGGAAGGGAGTAGCGATTCTTCACAGTGAGAGCGTTCAGGACACAATAGTCTTGCACCAAGCAGAAGGAGCCATCCTTCTTCTTGATGAAGAAGACTGGAGAAGCCATGGGGGACTTGGATGGGCGTATTCGACCAGACTCCAAATTCTCCTGCAAAAAGGCATCCAATTCATCCTGTTCCTTAGGCGCCAGTGGGTAGACCTTACAGTTGGAGGGCTCTGCTTCTGAGGTCAACTCAATAGCGTGATCCCACTGCTTGCGCTCTGGAAGGGAGTTGAAGGAAGTCTTGGAAAACACATCCTCAAAGTCATGGAGGTAGTCTGGTACCGCATCTCAGAAAGACTTGGGTTGTGCATTCTTGGTGAAGGCTTCGGCAAGTTGCTGAGAGGTAGTCTGACTGGCACGGATTGCCACTGAGATTGGTGGCTGGTGTGGCAGGGCAGCCCAAATCCGATCACCTTCCTCAATGACTTTGTCGGCAATGTCAGGCTCTGGGGTCCCTTGAAACTCACCACTGTTCAAGTCTTCCAACTTGGTTTCACCCCCTGACCCTGGTGCATCCTCGTGAGGGGCCTCCTTACAAGGGAATGCTAGGGGAGGAGGATCCAAAAGGTCTAGATCTGGACAAGGGAGGGGACCCCATTGACAGGCTCGGATGGCAGCTCGTTCTCGGACCCGTGCACGCTTCTCTACCCGTGCTTCATCAGTGCAGGCTGAGCAGTGGCATGAACATTGACTCATCTTGACCTCCCCAGTAGACCAGTCAATCTCCGGATTGTGCAAACATAGCCAGGTGTATCCGAGGATGACCTCCTGCTTCCCAAGGCTGGTGACTGCAAACACTGCTCTTTCTATGTGATTACGGTAGCGAAGGATGCACTCAGTTACACATCGGATAGAGCCAGCTTTGTTGAGAGTACCATCAATGTTGTATACAGGGATGGGTCGTACAAGCAGTCGCGTCGTCAGCCTGTGCCGCTCAACAAAGGCAGCATCCATGAAGAGGCCAGTGGCGCCACTGTCCAGAAGCGCATGGACCCGCTGTACTTGCTGGGTGTCAGTGGTCTCCAGTTCAATGTCAAGGGATAGGGAGGTGGCGGATGGAGTGGAGGCTACCATGTAGTGGCGGGGGAGATGACGCTTCCAAGGGGGAATGCACACGCGGGGCCGAGGTTCAGAGGAAGGAGGGGGAAGAGAGGGTAGTACGTCTGAAGGGGCTTCAATTAATTTGCATGCAGAGGGATCACAAGTGAGAGTTGTATTCTCTGTTTCTACAGACAGGCATGCAAATTGATTGGAGCTAGGCAGTGGAGGCATACGGTCCATCCACTGCGGTACTAAAAATCCTCTACCACCACCTCCTTCTCCTCCTCGACTGGTGCCGGCTTGGATTGTTCGGGGGAGCAAACTCCTGATGCATCCTTTGCAGCAAGGAGCTCCATGATGAGAGCATCGCGCTCATCTGCAGACAAGCAACGGACGTCCAACCCTTGATGGCAGCTGCAAGCCCAATGACCAGACTGTCCACAGCAACGGCATACTGAAGGAAGGATGCTTCCTTTCTTCTGGCCAGCGTCGATGTCCATAGAAATTCCTATGGGGATCTTAGCAGGCAAAGCAGCTGCTGGGGCGCTGAATGCAGAGGCGCGCGCTGGTGGGGCACTAGGAGGAGCTGGTAGGGGAGCAGGGGCCCAACGGACAACGGATGCGGCAGGAGGAGCGGGCGCTGGCTGACAATGTCAAGAGGGGTGGAATGACTCAAATTGGCAGTCTGCATGAGCGTTCTGGTCAATGAGATGTGCAGCTACAATCCAACCATCAATGTCATCATCCTGGGGATGTCCTTCCACCATACCATCAATCCGTCGACGGATCAGGGAGTCTAGTCCCCGGCGGAAGCAGAGAACTAGCTGCAAGGACCTAGGGAAACCTGAGCGCCGGACCAGTAGCTTGAACCTGTCAACATATGCATCCAGTGTCCATCTCTGCTGGTAGTAGGAGGTTCCTTCTAGCGTGAGAGCTGCGCGCTGGGCTTCATCAGGGTGTGTGAACTCAGTGAGAAACCAAGACCCAGTCAGGGAACATGTGCGCGTCATCCTCCAAGATCTCCTGCGCTAAATCGGCTGCTCTACCTGCATTCATATACGACAGCGCCCATTTTATTGTCTGAGCAGAGTCAGTAAAAGAAGAGGCATTCAGACTGATGTACAGCTTGCATGCTGTCAGGAACTGGCAGCTCTGGGCCCGATTACCATCAAAGGAGGGGGGAGGAGCTGCCTTAATAGCCGACGACATTTTGCGCACAATTGTCGGTGTAGGGAGATGCAGCGGGGTGGCGGCCGCTGCAAGAAGGTGCTCAGATGCAGGAGAGTCTGAAACCGGCAAGGGGGAGGTGTGAGGGAGAGAGGAGGGGTCCTGGGAGACCCCTACAGACGTCGAGCACATAGCTGAAAGCAGTTCTTGAAGCTGGGCCTGGACAACAGAAAGCTGCTGGCTAAGAGCAAGTTGGGTAGTGTTGGAGGTGAGAAGGCCCTATTCTACAGCGTCTAACCGAGCGTAGGCGTCATCCTGAGTGGGAGTTGAAGTGTCTGGAGCAGGAGGAGGGCCTGAGGCAAGGGTGGGAGGCATAGCAGGGCAGGGACCAAAGGGAAACAGATGGGGGATGTAGCAGGCAGTTGTGGGGTCCTGGAAGCAAAGCAGAGGCAGACAGGGAAGCACAACTGAGTGGGTAATCCCAGATCAGTCAGAAGAGACTTATTCTGCTGTAAGGGCAACCTCAGAGAGCTGTGGAAGTCACACAGCTGGCAGAGGGATATTCAAAGATGTATTAGCAAGTGGCTACAGTGTACAGGAGCTAGCTACTCACCTGGCAGAGGGATATCCAAAGAGAATAAGTCTGAGGAATCCCTATGCCAGGCTGTGGACGCTTCTGGGGCCCCAGAAGCGTGGGAATCAACTATATAATACAAAGAAGCCACTGAAAAAATACTGTGGGAATAAAAGATAAAAACTCGGACATTGCCAGAGAATGGATTGGTAATGACCATCAGGTGACTCTGGCAATGTCAGGTGGTCTGGAGAAGTCAGATGACCAGGAAGGGATCAGATGACCTTGAGAGCAAGGTCAGGTGATCTGAAATGCAGACACAATATGTACAGATAGTATCTAGAGAGAAACAGAAGGGAAAAGGAAGAGGAAAAAGAATAGGAAAAGGAAAGGATGGTCTCTAGGGGTTGTCCCCTTACAGACTACTACTTGGTGTCTCCAGCCATTGTATCTGACTTGGAAGTTCTTGTTGATGTTGTTTGCTTTGATGACAACAGAAAGTTCTTCTAAGTCAGTTCAGACTTCATTCCAGATCCCGCATCTTCTTGCCATTGGCAATTCCACTGAGTCAAGATGAGACAATGGACGTCATCTTGAGTAAACAACTGTGCACAATAAGAGTACTTGACAGCAAGTCACATTTCCTCATCCTAACACAAGATCTGAAATATGTTCAGACATATATGCAAAGCATCCAATTTATCAGTCTTCAGGGCCTAATATCATATATGATATCTCACAGTTACCAATTTTTGCAACTCTGCAAAGTTGTGTTGGAGGCCATACCTGGCTAAATTCCCTGTTTAACAAGGCCAATTGTCATGATATTTGCCCTCAAGAAATACTTGAAAAAAAGTTGACTATTGTCCTCCTTTGCACACAAAGGTCCATCACAAATATATTTGAAGCATTGTAGCCCATTTCACAAAATCAGCATCCTTCTGGAACCCATTGAACAGGACACAATGGAGGAGCCAATCTGCAAGGCAAAAGTTCACAATGACAGGTGAGAGAAAGACAGAGAAGATCAACATGCCATCATGTTTAAGGTCACTGCCCTGCTTGCCTGTGCACCATGCTGAGCACATTTCAATGTTATCTAATAAAGAATGGGGTGACCATTTCATGGGAAATTTGATGGCTCTAATAATGAGGCAACCAAAAGTTAGCTACCACATTTCTGACTCAGATTATATAAAATCAGTCAGCAGGTTATGTAATGTCTGGCTGTTTTCATGCTGTAGCCTCGAAGCCTTTATTTTATATAAATCTAATAAAGAATGGGGTGACCATTTTGTGGGAAATTTGATGGCTCTAGTAATGGGGTGACCAAAAGTTAGCTACTGCATTTCTGACTAAGATTACATAAAATTGGTCAGCAGGTTATGTCATGTCTGGCTGTTTTCATGCTGTAGCCTTAAAGCCTTTATTTTATATAAATCTGTGTATATTATGCAACTATATAATGTTCATCCTATCACATAGCATACAACTGCATCCTGGCTTCATAATAATGTATAGATCATGTGATTTGGACAATAAATTGCTTATTGATAAATCAAACAAAATATTCAATTATTAGGGCAGTTTTTTGACCCACTCTAATTTACTCTAATTTTCATATCTAGTACTTGGTATGGCCTCCATTTGCCTTTATAACTGCTTTGATCCTTCTAGGCATGCTCTACATGAGGCTTTGACATACCTCTGGTGGTATTTCATTCCACTCCTTGACCACTCTCTCCCACAGCTCATGCACTCCTTTGGGGAGTACCTCATACTTCAAAAGTTTGTGCTTGATGTAAACCCAGAGGTGTTTAATGGGATTGAGGTCAGGGGATTGGGCAGGCCATGATATCACAATGATGTTGTTATCAGAAAACCAGGTTGTTGCCCATTTGGAGGTGTGTTTTGGGTCATTGTCCTGCTAAAAATATTGTCCTTCCTCCTCCATTTCCAACTTCTCAAAGCTTTCCACCACTCCCTCATCCAAAATCTCACAATACTGTGCAGCATCCATCTTCCCCTGAGCTTCAATGAGCTTCCTACTCCATTCCAACCCATGCAGCCCCATACCATTAAATTGTTTCCTCCTTCATGCTTGACAGTTGGTGTAGTGATGTGGTCAGATAGTGGTTTTTCTGGAATTTTCCACACATATACCTCCCCATCTGATCCAATCTGATTGATCTTTGTCTCATCACTCCACAAAAACTCTTTTCCAATCCTCCACTGTCCAGCTTTCATGATACTGAGCAAACTTGAGCCAGTTTGCATGATGAGCAGCCTTGAGCATGGAAACTTTCTTCTTTGTTGCTGAGCAAAAACCTGCCTCCTTCAATGCATTCCTGACTGTCTGAGGATTGACAGGACTAGAGATGACAGAATTAATGAACTGTGTAGCTTGAACAGCATTATCCAGCTTCCCAGTAGTAATTTGACAAATAATATGTAGACTGTTTGTCATGTGCTGTAAGCTTGGAAGGACAACCTCCAGGATGATTCTCTTTGTTGCTCTCCAGTTCTTTGCTGATCCTCCCCACAGTGCCCTTTTCCAGGCCAGTTTTTGTTTGGATTTGATGCTGAGAATACCCCTCATTAAGGAGAGAAGCAACAGAAGAGTGATTGGCAGCAGAAATAGGTTGTATGATGGTGGTAGTGTCAAGAAGGTAATTGATTGGAGTTGAACATGTCAAATTAGTACAAACAAGGTCACATGACATTGTTTATACTTCTCACAAGGTGTTTGCATCTTCTACTGCTGAAAAGTATTGAGAAAATATGAAAATTAAAGTGAGTCAAAAAACTGCCTCAATGATTGAATATTTTGTTTGATTTATTAATAAGTGAGTTCTTGTCCAAATCACATGATCTATACATCATTATGAAGCCAGGTCATGTGACTTTCTACGATTTTTTGGTCAAGTAATTGTTGCACATCATGTGAATCTTTCCAAAAAGGCCAAACATTGGAGCAGTTTTTTGAGCCGGTGTATTTGTACACAAACATCAATTTGTACACCTGTGAGGAGCATATTACCTTCCTTGGACAAAAATCCAAAGTGTTTATGGCCTATTGAGATTATGAAGCATAGATCAAGCTTCATTATAGCATGGTTATCAAAACTTATAGTAGTGACAGTGGTGAATTTATGAGCAAAGCTATGAAATCTCACTAGGACTCTGTTGGTACTATCTGCAACCTCACAGTCTATCATTCCCCTCGGTCTGATGGTGTTGCTGAATGTGCTAATTGAACAATAGTTGAAGGTGCACAAACAATGATGATTGCTGCAGGTCTTCCAAAATATCTTTGGGCAGAGGCCAAACAGCACATGGTATAGCTGAGGAATTGCATGCCAATCATTTAGGTTTGTTGGCATTGATGAGAAAACCAAAAGGGTGCCAGATTTTCTGGCCAACAAAGCACAAAGTAACTATCAAGAGAGATGTCTATTTCAACAAGGACACAGCTCTCAACCCTGACAATGTCAAGATTGAGGAAGAGCAGGACACACCTGCTCAAAACATCAATTCAAACATCCAACAATGAAATGACCAGCCCAATCCAGAAAGCACATCAACCAAATCTACCCCCATCACTTCTCCCAGCACTACCAAAAGCAAATCAGACAACAAATTGCCCCCACCAACTGAATGCATGGAAGAAAACAACAAATCCTATCAGAAATTGCCAGAACAAATGAACAATCCAAACCCCTCCCACATTGTTGATGACTCACCTCTGACAAATGCACCACACCTCAGAATGCAATTGAAACTCACTTCAAGGCCTTCCCCAGTATGATCCTGAGCAGTACAGTTGAGGACAAATAAAAAGGGGTAACAAAGACAGCCAACATCATTCAATCCACTTTTGCTATCAATGCCACTGGAATAATTGAGCCTAGCAGTATCAAAATTGAAGGCTTAGGAGCCAAACAGATTGAGGAGGCCCTGGAACATGCACTGGCTATTAGTGAAGATGTACCATCCATCAGGGATGCCTGGAATAGTGACAAAAAGGATGATTGGTCAGCTGCAATAGATGCTGAGCTGAGCCAAATTGAGATACTAGGCACATGGGAAGTAATTTAAAACTCCCACAGATGCCAATTATTATCCCTTGTTGATACATGCTACATCAAAAACATGGTGCTGATAGCAAAGTTATATGATTCAAAGCTCACCTTGTTGCAAAAAATTCAAACAGCAATTTGGTGTCAACTATATAGACACATTTGCTCCAACAGTACATGCTGCTGCTACCTTAAGAGTCCTGCTATCCATTGCAACATTGCACAGCACATCCATCAAACAAGCTAATGTAAAGAATGCATATCTAAACTCTTCACACAAGGACAACAAAATAATATTTATGCAATTCCCTCCTTTCTATTGTTGATTCCATAATTTACCACCAAAACTCAAAAACCTACCAGACTCCAAACTTACCTGCCAGCTCAAGCACCCACTGTATGGCACCAAACAAGGTGCCTACCATTGGTACAAGAAAGTAGTCAACATCTTTATGAGCCTTGGATATTCAAAATATCAGGCTGATGTTGCAGTCTTTTATAAGATTAACAGCACCAGTTACTCTGTTGTAGTGGTAGCCACCAATGACTTTACCATTATTGGTGATTCACCCTACTTCAACATCATTTATTAAGAAAATTGTTGACCTTGGTCCAATTGTTGGGAGACGACTCTTAGCTGTGGCATCGGCGTTCGGCTATCTCAAATAACTTTCCTTTTTCATTTCTTTCCCTATCAAGCTCAATCATCACCGATTGCGACTATACAGTATATCAGCCACAGTCCTTCTGACGGTCGTATAAAATACTTTCCATATATAGATATTCCCTCAGTTCTTTACTGTGAACTGAGGGTACATTCAGATTACTACTTACTTTACTTACCGATACTTACTTCCCCTGTAGTACAAATACTTAAGATTGCTACAGGTCAACAGAGTTCTTTACTGTGAATTGAGGTACAAATACTTAAGATTGCTGCAGGTTATAGGCTCCAAAAAGCACTCTTTAAAATCCACACACAAAAATGTCGGTCAAAACGGTCGCTACTACTACTACTACTGGAGGGAATAGTAACCCTCCCACATTCCCTGACAAATTTTTATTCGACGGCACAAATTACATTACATTCAGAGATAGAGTATTACTCGCCACACAACTCAAGGGCGCAGAAGGATACCTTGACGGCACCATTGTGGAGCCAACATCAAAAATAACTATACCAACACCTCCCACAACCGAGTGGTGGGACAGAGCCCCATCTGCTCAAGAATGGCAAGTAAGAAATGCGTGGGCACTGGCCCTAATTGTCTACAACTCGAAAAATCCTATTGGGCTTGGGATCAAAATGACCAACACAGCAGCAAAGGCCTGGTCCACACTGAAGGAAATATACGGCACAATCTCTGACCTAGGAGCAAATTCTGCCGAAAACACATTGAGGGCCACAAAATACATGGATGGAATGGACTTTCCAGAACACATCACTGACCTCTGCTCAAAATGGAACAATGCTGTCGAAAAAGGAGCTGACCTCAAGGACAATCAATTCCGAGCTATAATAATCTCATCTCTCCTGGCCTCATGAGATTACATTGTAGCATCACTCCAATCCACCAAAACCTCCATCAAACTGGTTGCAGGACTTGTGGTCCATTGGGAAAGGATAAAGGAATGATCTTTGTCGGCGGGTACTACATCAACTGCCTTGTGCACCAAAACATCCCAACCTCAGAAGAAACTCGTATGCGTCAATCCCAACTGTGGTAGAACCAGCCATGCCATTGAAAATTGCTATTGGAGAGGTGGAGTAAAAGAAGGGCAGTTCCCTCCAAATTTTGGACGGCGAAAGAATGCGGGGTCACCAGGATCGTCCCAAACAGGGGGAAACCCTCCCACTACCACTCAACCACAGACTCCTGCCACCAACATGGTGAGCATCACTGCGAGCGACCAGATAACGTATGCATTGATGGTGGCTACACTATTTGCACCGGCAGCAGTCTATGACAAAAAATTAGAACCCCTTGACAAATACCTTGCCAGAGTAGAGGCTTCAGCAAATGCAGCTGCCCTCCGAGCTAGAGGGGGTACTGCCAGTTATGCCGACTCAGGAGCGACTGATCATTGTTTTGTTAAATGAGATGATTTTGAGGAGTACCAGGAATACCAAACTCCTCACAAGGGAGTCGCTGCAAATCAAGGAGGGACATTTAGTATCTTGGGAATGGGAACAGTACGGAAGGTCGTAAATGTAAATGGCCGCATGTCTACCCTTGTATTCAATAAGGCCCTCCATACTCCTGATCTAGCGGCAAATCTGGTCTCAATTGGGAAGTTCAACGATCTGGGCTTCTCTGTCCTTTTCAAAGGAGGAAATGCATACTTCCAAGACCCGTCAGGAAACATCTTCATGGAGGGTAAAAAGATGAATTGAATGTACCTCCTGGACCTCCTTCCCATCTCGAATACGCCTTCACAGAAGCCTGGAACAGCCTCCATGACACCCCAAAATGCAATCAAAGCTTTAGTGGCGAGTTTGCTGAATAAACCGGTCGGAATAGATATCTGGCATTGTCATTTTGGGCACGCAAATACCCAGACCATTCGGAGTTTGGGAACACAAAGTTTGGTCACCGGGTTTCATCTGAAAGGGGCAGTGGAAGCACTACGGCTCTGCAAGGATTGCATCTATGGAAAACATACCACGCGACCATTTGATGGGGTATCAGAGGATGTTCAGACCGCTGGGACAAAGGTTTACATAGATCTCTGGGGACCATCAACTGTTGTCTCCCTCGGGGGCGCTCTCTACCTTATGATGTTCACCGACGCTGGATTGTCCTGTCTTTAGGCTTCCTACTTAGCGAATAAGTCAGGCATTACAACCCTTGCCACCCTGAAATCATACATGCTGGAGGCCGAATGACAGACTGGACACAAGGTTCAGACTATCCAGGTAGATGGAGGGAGAGAGTGGGTAAATCACCTATGGCATGATTTCTGCAGAGAAACTGGGATAGAGATGAAAATGGTTGTGCCCTATGCCCATGCTCAAAATGGGGTTGTGGAGCAATCAATTTGCACTGTCTCCAATGGAGTCCGCTGCTTGCTTGCCGAGACAGGATTGCCAAAAAGCTTATGGGCTGAGGCAGCGTCTACCATCATCCACACCCGGAACCTTCTGCCATCAGCTCGGCACCCAGATATCATACCAGAGGAGAAGTGGACGGGGCAGAAGCAGGATGTAGGCCATTTATGTCCATTCAGATGCGTTGGATATGCCAGGGTCCCCGAGGAGCTCATCAAGTCTAAACTCGACCCTCAATCAGTCAAATATGTTATGATTGGATACTCAAGCCATGGCTACCAACTATACAATAAAAATGCCCACATCATTGTCACTAGCAGGGATGTAATCTTTGAGGAGGGTACTGGCCACTGAACCTTGGTTATCCCTGATGATGATGACTTGATCTCTACCGCCCAGCTGCCCACTGATGCGATTACCCCTACTATTCCTTACTCTAGACAACAGGTTGCCCCAAGAATCTGCCCAACCAATGGCCCCCTTCACACTGAGCCGGTGATCACACCACCACTGGAAGCTGTTCCTCCATTATGGCGCTCAGCACGGACCATACATCCTACCCGTGCCATCATCGAATCTTGAGAATCCCTTGGTATACAGGCTGCAGCAAGGGAGGCAGGTGAAGAGTGGGCGGCAGGTGAGGAGGCACCAGAGGCACTACTTACCTCTGCTTTTGCATTCCTAGCCTTGAAAACAGATGACCCTGATTACCTGGTTCCCAGGAGCTACTGGGAGGCAATCTGACAACTGGATCTGTGGGTACCCACGATGGAAGCTGAGTTGAAGGTTATGGACAACAAGGAGGTCTGGGACATTGTGGATGTGGGGGACGTACCTGAAGGAAAGAAGATTGTCAACTGCATGTGGGTATTTGCAAATAAGTTTGATGCTGAGGGAAATGTTGCAAAGCAGAAGGCACGACTGGTCGTGAAGGGGTACACCCAAGTGCAGGGTGAGGATTTTGACGAAACATATGCCTCGGTGGTTTGGTTGGAATCTATGTGAATGACTGTGGCAATTGTGGCAGCCCTGGGAATGCATGTCTGGCAGGTGGATTTTACCTCTGCATATCTTAACAGCAAGCTCGAACATACAGTGTATATGAGACTACCCCCAGGTTTCCGAGGGGGGGAGGGAAAGGTTCTACACCTCAAGAAAATGCTGTATGGTCTCATGCAAGGCGGTCACAACTGGTGGAACACTTTGGACAGGACCTACGATGAGCTGGGATACTTAGCATCTCGAGCAGACAGTTGCGTTCGCTACAAGTGTGCCAAAAAGGAACACACAATCACGGACAACTATAACGACAATGTCCTAGGAGCCTCAACGACTTATGGGGGAGCACAAAAGGCTAAAGATGAGCTAGGATCCAGATTTGAAATTAAGGACATGGGGGAACTCAAGTACATACTGGGAGTAAGGTTTGACAGGGACCCGAAAACTGGTGATATCTCACTGTCTCAACGCCCTTACCTTGAACGAATGCTGGAATGTTTTGGATTTCACTCATCAAGCCCAAAATCAACACCTCTCCCCGCTGGACTCATCTTAACCAAATCTCCGACTCCGTTGAACAAATCTGACCTCCAATACATGAAGGATAAGCCTTACCGCGAGGCTCTGGGATTGTTGATGTGGGCACAAGCAGCGACTTGACCTGACATCTCATATGCTGTAGGCTTACTGGCAAGGTTCCAAAGTAACCCCGGACCTGCTCACTGGAAGGCCTTGGCCCATGTGATGCAGTATGTGAACAGGACTTTGGACTACTGCATAACCTACCGCAAAGGAGGAGACCTCAAGCCCATTGGATACGTTGATGCGGATTATGGAGGAGACCTCGACACCCGTCGATCTACTGGAGGATATGTGTTCACCATGGCTGGGGGGAGCCGTATCCTGGAGCTCCAAACGACAACCCACCATTGCACTATCCACTACTGAGGCAGAGTACATGGCGTTGTCCCAAGGCACTCAGCAAGCCATGTGGATGTTCAACTGGTTACTAGACGTCAACCTACCTCAAACTCTCCCTGCTATCATCTGTGTTGACAATTCCCCAGCACAATCCCTTGCTCAGTACACCAAAGGACATGCGCGAGCCAAACATATTGACATTTGGCATCATTATATATGCGAACGTGTCAAGAAAGGAGACATCGATGTTATACACATTCCATCTACCAAAAATCCAGCTGACCTCTTTACCAAGCCTCTTTCCCGATCCTGCCATGAACACCTCGTCAGGTTGTTGGACCTCAAGCCGCAGCCTTGAGTCTGGGGGAGTGTTGGGAGACGACTCTCAGCTGTGGTGTCAGTGTTCGGCTATCTCAAATAACTTTCCTTTTTTGTTTCTTTCCCTATCAAGCTTGATTGTCACTGATTGCGACTATACAGTATATCAGCCACAGTCCTTCCGATGGTCGTATAAAATACTTTCCATATATAGATATTCCCTCAGTTCTTTACTGTGAACTGAGGGTATGTCCAGATTACTACTTACTTTACTTACCGATACTTACTTCCCCTGTAGTACAAATACTTAAGATTGCTGCAGGTCAACAGAGTTCTTTACTGTGAACTGAGGTACAAATACTTAAGATTGCTGCACCAATCAACTGGCTTCTTGGTGTCAGTCTTACCAGAAATTTCAGTACCCAAACAATTTCCCTTGGACAACAAGCTTATGTAATCAGCCATTGAGGACACTTGTATTGCTGTCACACTAATGGAACCTTGATTTTACACCTGGTCCTACATCAGTTTCACCAGTATTACTCTTGCCCGCTGAGAAAATGTGTTATCAAAAAATGATTGGATCTCTAATATATGCCACCATTATGACTCAGCCCAACATAGTATATGCCATCTCTGTCCTTTCCCAGTACCTTGACATGCCTAGTACAACCCACATGCTAGCTGTATCACACATCTTTGCTATCTACATGGAATATCAGACAAGAAGTTGATCCTAGGTGGTTCCAATATTGATATTTGGATGCCGACTGGGCATCCCATCTCCATCGACACTCTATCTCAGGTTTCATGTTCTTCATTGCACATGATGCCATCTCCTGGAGCTCAAAAAGCAACCAATAATCACTCTTTCCAGCACTACATTGCACTCATGCATGCCGCCAAAGACATTATTTGGATTCACAAGTGACTTACAAACCTTTCCTTTTTCTACTCACTTTCATTACCTTCAAATCTCTTCTGCAACAATCAGGGTGCTATTTGACTATCAAAATACGCCACATTTCATGCACGAACAAAACATATTGATGGTCCATTTTCACTTTATTTGCCAAACTGTTTCCTCTGGGCATATCCAGATTCACTACGTTCCTACATTCAATATGATTGCGGATATCTTCATAAAGTCTCTTGCCCGCATCAAGTTCAAAAAGTTCCACAAGCTCCTTGGTATTGTTTAACCGCGCCCACATTGAGGATCTGGCTATGTCATATTAAGGTAATCATTTCCTACGTTTTTCATCCGTTTGTAACACCTCAGTATCTTATCATTCACTGAGGTGTAAGTCCTTACATTCATTGATAACCACTGTCGTTTACTTACATCTACCTCTTTTGTACAGGTACATACACAATGCATTACAGTGTCTTATCATTCACTGAAGTTATCTGCCTACCTCTTTTGTACAGTCCTAAGTCTCCCGCTCTCACTCTGTCTCACTGTTAGCTGGTTCTGCCTCAACAGTAGCATGGGCCAAGTAACCAGTGGCGGCACAGGAATGGCATAGCTGAGCATTGAAATTCCTGCAGGGAAAAAATGTGTTGAAGGCGTAGGAGCTAGTACAGAAAGTAACACTTGGGCTGGCAGCATAACAGAAAACAAGGAGCAAGCTGACAGGGTTCAAATAAGAGGCCTGTGGATCGGTTTCTTTGGTCTTCTTCTTTCTCCTGGGTTTGGCTTTCCCGGATCGTCAGGGTCTCCGTAAGGTCTCTCGAATCGTTTCGTGCCATGGACGTACGTACTGGAAAAGTGCTTTTGCGTGGGTGCTGCATTGATCGGGTTCTATGGCTTTGTGCGGCGCGCGAAGGCGTCGCACTCCACTTTCTCTGGGCCTTGGCTGCATGCTCCACAGGTGGGCGCGTCGGCCTTCGCGACCCTGTGCATCTAGTGGTTCAGCAGTGCCCCGTGCGTGACTGGACCAGTAGAGATGCGTGTGCAAGGGTAGCGGATCCATGCCCTTCGTTGGGTGACCATGACCCGTCTGAGTATGTTCTCCGCTTGTTCCCTCCATCGCTTTTTGTGTACCGCGATTATCGCTGCTTTCTCTGAAGCTACACGCGAGTCTTATATCTTTTTGCCGTTGGAACGTGATACAGCTCTCGTTTAGGTTTCTGCGACGTGTTGTCTTGGTTGCAGAAGACAGCCTGGTGACGATAGTCGCTCTTGGCACTTTTTGACATCTTTCGCAGATTGTTTAATGGGGAAAATTGAGCCGGGCCAACCAATCCGTCCCTTCCGACGGCAGCAAGCCATACCTTGGCGTGCGTATAACGATACTTTTCTCCGAGTGCATCGCGTTTCCTGTAGTAGTTAGTGTCTATTGATGTATTTAGAGCATTGGCAGTTGCGCGCAAGCATAAGTCAATCAGACTTATTGCTGGGGTCCGAGGAAATTCGGAATCCGGCTGACGTCAATCCTGGCTATCATGAATGGAGACGAGTATTTATATACCAACCCGAGTAATTTCACCCATCCTGCAAGCCTAATCCCCCAACGCAAACATGGATAAATTAAGCACGATCCGGTCACGGCTAAATCTAATCGGGCATATTGATGTCGAGGACGCTGCCGAGACGAGCCACGTCGACGACGACGACGACGACGACGACGACCCTTCGACGACGACGATGCAAGGACGTCGACGACATTTTCTTATAAAGTATGCTACGCGGAACAGCGGGTACATCTTCTTTGCGTGTGTGTTCTTCCTGTTTATGCGTGCAGGGTACCTCGCTTCGAGCGATACGTCGTCATCGTCGGTGTTGTCGTCGTATGAGGCGACGATAGACGAGCAACACCCGATCCCACGGCTGATGGACGAAGCAGAAGCACGGTATCGAGAGAAGTTGGGTAGACAAAGCCGGACGCTGAACGCTGCGGTGGGGGAATACAAGAGACGGTATGGGCGTGCGCCACCAAAGGGGTTCGATGAATGGTGGGAGTTTGCTATGGAGAACGACGTGAAGTTTGTGGACGAGTACGATGGGCTTGCAGAGGACCTTGAGCCGTTTTGGGCGCTGGAGGCGACGGAGGTGCGCAGGCGAATTGCGCAGGTCAAGTGCTGCTGTTTTTGTCATTTTTTGCTGGCTGGGCTGAGACGAAATCGCGCAGGTCAGTAAAATGCCGTCAATTGACGTTGTCAGGATAAAAAATGGCAATGCGTCGACGCTCAAGCTCAATAATTTTCAAGACTCGGAAGTCAGTGCACGCGCAAATGGCTTTCGCGATATGATTTCGCGTTTTGCTCATACTGTATGTCAATTACAACAGAAATCATTTGACTAGTATTGAATTGTTACCAGCTACCAGACATGGACTTTTCAATCAACGCTAAAGCCGAAGGACGCGTGCTTGTGCCATGGGAACACCGCACGCTCACCAACGGCGACGGCGACGACGGCGACGACGCGCTCCAGTTCCGGCCAGACTGGGGCACGGACGGCAACGTCTGGGAAGCCTGGCGTCGCACATGCCCGCCAACAGCACCCGCACGCCGTCTCTTCTCCTCGCTTCGCAGTGTTTTCACCTCCCACTCCAAGTCTTACCTTGCGTCGACCACTCCCGCCGACTTGTCCTTTGCACGCTCTACTGCAGCACATACTCTCGACTTTTGCGCTGCACCTCATGCCCACTACACCCAAGGCCACTTTTTCTCCGACTGGCGCACCCTCCCTGCCCTCTACCCCGTCTTCAGCCCTGCCCGCGCTGCCGGATTCATGGATATCCGCATACCTAGCCATTACTACTACGGCAGCACCGCGCGGTACACGTACGGCTGGGATCCCGTCAATCTCGAGCTCAACGAGCATGATCCCATGGAGTTGCCCTGGGCCGACAAGAAAGACAATATATTCTGGAGGGGCGCCACCACCGGCGGTGGAAATCACCCACCTGGGTTTGCGATGCAGTATCAGCGACATAGGTGATGATTTTCATTCCTTCCGTCGCGTTTCACTCCTAACGCATCTCCAGATTCCTCCGCATGGCATCAGACAACTCCTCCACACCCCACGCCCTCACATTCGCGCTCCCCTCTTCTTCCTCTCCCTCCTCCTCATCCTCCTCGTCCTCCTCTGCTTCTACACCAACCTACACAACCCACACCATCCCCCTATCGACCCTCAACACCATCTTCGACGCCGCATTCACCAAAGCAGTCTCGCCGGACTCCTACCCAGGCGGCCTGTCCTCCCTCCTCTCCGCGCACCGCTTCGCCGACGCCGTGCCCCTCGGCGCACACTGGGCCCACAAGTACCTCGTCGACATCGACGGAATGGGATACAGCGGCCGCTTCATGTCGTTTCTCGCGAGCGACAGCGTCCCGCTCAAAGCTACGGTCTATAAAGAGTTTTTCGAAAGCTGGATCGAGCCTTGGTGCGTGTCTTGTTTATTCACTATCCCCATGTCTCTGTATATGTCTATGTCTATGCATGGTGGTGGTGGTGGTGGTGGTATTGGGTGTTGACTAATGAAATGACGCGCCCAGGCTCCATTTTATACCCCTCTCGTCGTCGTATACGGAGATATATAATATCCATGCGTACTTCTCCGGCCCGCCGCGTGCTGCGCTCGAGTTTCTCAATGCTTCGAGTGCGCTTCTCACGAACGAGTCCGAGATTCGGGATCGGGACCAGGATTGGACGCGCGCCTGGCGTCCTGTAGAGGGTGATCGGAGATTAAGGAGAATCGCGAGGGCTGGAAAAGAGTGGAAGAGGTCCGTGGGGAGGACTGTTGATATGGAAGGTGGGGTGTCTCCAATGCTCTCTTGACTCTTGATGATGATTGATTGATGATGATGATTGATTTGAAATAGTGTACGTGTATAGACTCGCGCTGGAGTGGGCGAGACTTTGTGCGGATGATAGGGACGCGATGGTGTTTGATCTTTGATCTTGGGCTTTGGTCTTGGGCTTTGGGATTTGGGATTTTTCTCTCCCCCCTCTCGCTGAATTCGCAAAACAAAACAAAAAAGAAAAGAAAAGAAAATGGGAGTACATCAACCCACCCCCCGCGCACGCACGCATATGGACGTTTTTGTCGTTTTGCTAGGTATATAATAATTCTCCTACCTTGTATTTGTATCACCCCCCC
>QGOB01001213.1:0-47123 GCA_003313055.1 Termitomyces sp. MG145 | reverse complement strand
GAGTTTCTGTACCGTACTTGTCCTCCATACATACATACATACATACGTAGTTTTGAAGGTTCTTCCGTTTTGGATTGCCGGAGCCTGAGCGACGACCCTCGGCCCCCGATAGGCAAGGTGAGGAGCTCGTGACGGTTTTCTTGAATAACCGATCGAGCTTTTGGCAAAAAAAAAAAAAAGGCATTGAATTTGATTTGGAACGGATGGTTTAGTGGTAGCAAGCACATGGGTCCTGGGAGATTGATACACCTCGATGGGAAGGGCGTTTCAACGGGATTTTAGTGGAACAGTGGGATTCTATGTAACAGGGGGGTAACCAAAAGTAGGGTGTTTGAAATTATTCAAAAAAAAAGATGCTAATAAAAAGGAGTATAGCCTAATGTCAGTAAGAGAATATAGTAAGTAGTAGTTGTGTTATGGATTGTATCAGTAGAGGGTGTAAATGAAACTGATACAGAAACTGAAATTTGTGCGTGCGGAGTTTTTTTTTTTTTTTCCAAAAAAAATACTTGCAACTTTGGTCTCAATCTGAGAAATATGGAATTTCAAATAAATGAATACTTGCGTGGATTGAGAGAGGGGGGAGCAAGGGGTGTCGGATCGGGCGAATGTGGACATTGGATCTTGTTCTGTATTAGGTAACGGAACTTTCCGGTTGACATCGGCTGATGGCGGCACAACGTCGGTACTCACTTAAATTTAAAGTCCGACTCAAATACGACGAGTCTTAATAAATACAGTACTTCATTGATGACTTTGGAGAGAAGAGGTGGTAAGGGCAGTGTGGAGTGTATAATAAATGCAGGATTAGCACATTGCATCTGCATGGCCTTGCATATTAGCTCAAACACCGTTGCCTTGCCGTTGTCTTGCCAAACTTGCTAGAATGTCAAAACATGTCTCCTTATACCTGGGGGAGGGGGGGTATGTCATAGCAACCATGTCCAGATCTACCCGATCCGACACCCCTTGGGGGAGAGGGTTGTGATAGGGTAAATGAATCGAAGGTTTCGCCCATTAGTTTGGGTCCATGGTACCATACTGAAATTCGGAGCATGCCATCTATGCAACGTGCCCTTTCTCCAGAAGACGCTTGAAGCGCTGTCATACTTATCAATCGATGAACCAACCAACCCAGGGTAACAGTGGGTTGGCCATAATCGATGGTAATCGATGAACGTTGAACCCCTTTTTTGAAAATGCAAAAGTAGACACGACACCGCGAGATATTTGGAAGCCAGGTGCCGAGACGTGTGGATACCCCTGACATCGGTTATTTTCATTGATAGTATGGGCAAAATAAGAAAAAAATGCCCATGCCAATTCCCCCATGACCATTGAAAATAACTCCATGTAAACTTTATCACATGTCGCCACCATCATGGCTCAGTTATATAAACCTTATCACATAGTCGCCACATTTGGATGACTACACTTGGATCGATCTTGATGAAGATAACGGACTCGCAGATCAAGGATACATATAAAACTATATACGTACATACAAGCAAGGGTCACGGCGTTCTGTTCCAAACTATTCTACAATACCAATCAGGAATATTGCATCCCACCATCGACACCCAACTGGTACTCGGTCAATCATAGAACACTCCTTGAAAGAAACGAAACTTACGCCTTGACCTGTGTAAGGCATACATCAATCAATCAGCACAAGTAAAAAATGTTGTCGGAAAGCACAGTGACGTACCGGTTATGAAATGCCCATCTTTTGACGCAAGGAAAGACACAACGTGCGCTACATCTTCAACCGTCCCGTTACCTCCAACGGCTGTCTGGCGACCAAACTGGACAGGACAGAGTCGAAATGGAAATCAACAGCCGCCGAGTAATGACTACTGTACCTTTGCGTAGACGTCCTGCAAAGGCATTTTGGTACCATCCGCAATATCTTGAACTGAAAGGAACATTCGTCGACGCGTTGAGCTTTCAGTAAGACACGACACTAACTGATATCAGTCTGAATGACCCCTTGTTTGTAGAAGTAAGTATATATTCCAATCGACAAGGCGGAAACTTTACTGTACCTGGACAATACGAGTTCACAGTGATCCCATGACGACCCCATTCAGTAGCTAAAATGATGAGTGGCTAAGAAAACCAAACAGACACCAAAACGAACCAGCAGCTTGAGTGAGTCCACGAACTGCAAATTTGGTGGCACTATACGCTGCCAAACTAGCTTCTCCTACAATCTTCGGCTCAGAACCTGCGTCAATGCGGGCTCAAAGGCGAAAATGATTACCTCGTCTTCCGGCCAAAGAGGATGCTCCAATGATTCGCCCACCGTGGCCTTGCTTGATCATTTGCAGTGCCGCATACTTGTAACACAAGAAGACGCCCCGTGCATTCACTGCGAAAAGCGTGTCCCATTCTTCGACCTCGGCTTTATTATAATCCACATCAATTGAGCTTTTCTATGCTCAGATGAAAGCGAATTGCACAAACTTTCGGTGATGAGGTGGGCTCTGCATATGCCTGCGTTCGCCACCATCTGATTGCATGATATTGATGCCCAGTTTAAGTCACAGATGTGTTGATTGCTTACAACATCGAGACGCCCGAGATCTTTGACCACCGTAGAGATCATGTCCTCGACGTTGGCTTTCACGGAAACATCACCTACTGCGATGCTTGATCGCCTCCCCTCTGCTTCTATCTGTGCTTTCAGTGATTCAAGCCCTTCCCGAGCAGCAGGTATATCATTTATGCCAACGTCGAAGCCATCTGATGCCAATCGTAACGCGATAGCACGACCAATCCCCTTGGAAGCACCGGTGACAAGAGCAACGCCGAGGGAAGACATGTCAGTGAAAAGAGGACCGTGAAAAAGGGACCGAGGAGCAAATGTGACTTTTATAGGATTTTGACGTGCAAGATTCCAGGTGGGGTAATCAAAGGAACACATATGTCTTCGACTCGGCATTTCGATGTCGGCGGCAAATAGAAAAAAACTGTCATGCCAAAGGATGATGAAGCGGACGCTTCAACCCCGATATCGGAAATGACGTCTCCTCCTTGTCATTGGTCATACTGCCGTCGGTATAAAGTTAGCACATGACTGCCGTCGGTAAAGAGTTGGCGCGCATACCTACCGCCAGTATAGAGCTAGCACGCTTGCAGGGTATCAAATAAGGTGGTAAGTGCTTCATGTTTGACCAAGTATCGGTTGTAGTTTGTCTGATATAGTCCCAGAGTGTAAAAATCGGTCCAATATAGCTCCAGTAAGTCTGTCTTCGGAATCTTAGGAAAAGAATAAGCAAGTGCACTAGCGTGGTGTTCGCGGGAACATCAGTCGCATTTGGGATCGCCCTTGCGGTCCCTTGAGCCTAGTGTGAGAATCCATGACACAACGATTACTTATTCAGGATCTCTGCAAAGTGTTTCCCGGTCTCATTATCCGAATTCCAGCACTTTTATGGTTGGGCATGGACAATGACGTACTGCATGAATGACTTGTGGAGTCATTTTTTAAATGGAAACTTGGAACCTGAACGATTAGGAAACAATGGGCGACGACGATGATAGAATTTTTTTGCTAGGGCCGAATGGACCGGACCTGTGCGAATCTGACGAGTCGACTCTGGAGGTTTGTTGAGTGATAGCTCCAGTAAGTACTGCCTTGCACAAACCCGAGGGGCCTGTTCCTGATTCCTAGCCAAGATATATCGACATTGGAACCGCCGGACCTTGGATCTTTGTTCAGGCGAGCAGAAGCTGAGTGTGCCTCAATTCGAGAATCAGCACCACACGGTGAAAGGGCTGTCCATGACGTGAGCACGTGATCTCCAGTGATTGTTCGGTCTACCATCTTCGTCTTTCTCTGGGGTGGTTGTGCGTTCGGCATTATATCCACAAATTGACGCTTTGTTCTCATATAGGATGACCTCGGTTTATGATTTTGGCGACTTATCTTGGCTTGTCGCGCTCAGTTCTTTGTTTCTACCCAGTTCACGCTACATACAGTCGTCCCTTGGTTTCACCTCACACTGAAGCATGCACTAATTCCTCGAACTTTCTCCCTACTCCTGATTTCTTCAAACACTTCATTTTTACAGCATTCACCGTCACGTCACTTTCGCTGTCTCTCCGATACCTGATCAATAATCGTTTTCAATTCGTGGTCTGATGCGTTGCAGCTGCTCAGCAGTTATCCTTGGGTGACGTTAAGCCTGCAGCGAAACAGCGAACGGCACTTTCAAGGATCTTTTGTGCTGGTGTCTGTAGATGATGCCGGCACACGAACAGAGATCTTCCTCCAGTCAATCTTCCATGAGCGGCGCCGATGCCAACCCTATCTCAACGATGACGAAATCGAACACTTCTAACGCTGATCAAGGCGGAAGAACCCAGCTCGTCCAATTACTTGCCTTTTTCCGTGTCTTGACGCCTGGAGCATTGTACATGTCAAGGAAACACAAAGTACTTACTGTCAACTATATCTGACCCGTGTACGTCAGAATTACCACCCTTCTCCTCAACTATCAACTATGTACTACCTCTAACAAGGTTTCATTTAGGCGAACGGAACACGCCCCGAAGCCGACTATGCACAGTGACAAAAGTGCGGTGGCGTAAGCGAGGAAGGAGAAAGGCAAAGGGAAGGTTCGAATGGAATCTCGTGGTGGAAATGATTGGGGTACAAAGTCTGTATGATCTCTGACTGGACCACCATTCATGCTTTATTTTCTCCAGTTCGTAGTCCTAGTCCTTATGCGTGTCCTTCAGCGATCCGAAAGCCACCGTAATGCATAAAGACCCAGGCTGATCAAAATATAATGACATATACTCTTTATTCCTTTACGCCTTCAACAACTCACTGACTCGAGCTCTCGGCTTCCGTTGAACTTTCGTCGCTCGTGTCATCGTTGATGTTGCAGTAGAATACCGTACGAGGAGTGCTCCAAGTTTGCTATCGCGTTGCAGGAGGAGCGAGCCTGATGCTAAACATCGATGGGGAAGCTGGAACGTGGTTCCGTTGCAAGAAAAGAAGGACGGATGGCACGATGGAATATTACAAGCACATGATTTCCCAAAGTTCGTGACCCCCCAGGCAAATTGTTGTTTATGTCGTCCACTACTAAATCCTACACGACTCCGTACAGGGTACGATTCTGTTTCTTTCTCTGAACTGGTGCTCATGCTGTCCGTTGTCAGATCAGAGGACAATTGCGTTTCAGAGGACGAGAGATAAATCGTTATTATGCTGGCTCTGAATGAGAAAGAGGTATCTTATACAATACCAAAATGTCTCTGTGTATAAGCTAACTTGTTCATAGGCTGGACCAGGCCTGTGAGGCTGCGCGCAACTCGTGCAATTATCACAATATATCTCTCTCCGAACATAAATGCACAGCGGTTGCTTAGCATCAGTGCGCGAAATAGTAGCACATCGTGGCAATCTTCCCCGCACCTTGTGTTATCATCAAGCATGGAATGAAAACGGCGTCTGTCTTGTGCGTATTGCTTTGACACTGTCCTACCTCATTGGAGAACAAGCTTGCAGCGAATTGGTATAACATGGCCATCCCTGAGAGCAGAAAACCAAAGGCAGCGAGGCAATCAGGAAAATATCAATATCAGACTAACACTTAGCATCACTGCGACGTTGTGGTGTGTGTTTCCAGACCGAACGGTCGATTTAAATCCCAAAGGGTTACTCTAGGTTCATTCACCACGAAGCGTGAGCACAGGAAAAACAAAAGAATCAAGAACAAATGCAGACGGAGATGTAAGGTATGCAAGACCATCGTACTGTATCAAGTGACGAGTATGTTATCCTTTACCCTCGCTGGGTCCCTCATTCTACTGTCCTGTATCGCCTCCTGTCTCACCATCTGAAATTCATGGATCACTCGTTGAATGTGTCGCCAAAATGCAGCACTAGATGATGCCTCCTCAGCACGTATTTCAATCAAAGAGGGAAATAAGTTGTCGAGATGTCGTGCGACACCGATTGCATGCTGCAAATTATCGGGATGAAGAGAGTCCTTGCTAGTGACACGGAGAGTTTTCAGTCCACTCCGATGGTGTCGACATTGTGAGGAGGAGGACGGAGTGTAGATTGCGTCGAACTCGACTGATAATGAAACCAAGTGAGGGCAATGCATGGCAAAACTTCGAAAAAAGTCTTCGAGTTCCATCCTCTTAGTATTTCCTTTTCTTTTTTGTGGAAAATTTGAAGGATGATTGACTTGGGAGATATGTATGTCCTTGACACAACAAATCGAAGAGGCAAGCCAACGGCATTGATTTAGCGTCATTTGCCCCTTGATCACTAGACACTCCAAGGGAATTTTGGACAAGCTGTTGAAAAATTGGAGACTAGTCTTAATAAGACTTTGTTGGCACGACTCGAGGCAAAGGTAACGCAACGTTGAGGCCCATTGTTTCTCCATCACTGATAGACAGATGTCCCAGACACCATTCGCCTCGACGCGTCGAAAATCGGTGATTGAAAACGATGTCATTGTGATGGAGATGCTGGCCAGAGGTCCACCATGCATATGCAAGAGGTACGATGCTACTGTGAGGCCTTCCCCACTCAGCCGGAGGCTACGCAGCTTAGGAAATGTGATTAATATATCGTTGCCAGTGTTGAAAGAACCTGTTGGTAGAGGGGTTGTATTGATCATGCCAACGTTGAGGTGTTGTAAATCCGGCAAGGAGGCAATATTTCGGAACGTGACAAAATCCATCACTCCTGAAATTTCTAAAGAACGCAAACTGTGAAAGCAAAGAATGAAATCCCACAGGCGGGGGTCTGTTGGCGTGCGGAGTGCAAGATATTGAATATGGGGGGCTCTCTTGTGCAGAGCGTACATAAATCGGCGCATGCTCTGAAATTCACTGTTTGGATCTGGGAAATGCCTGATTGAAGAAACGCCGCCAGAAATCTCAACCTTTGTAAGGGTCGAAGAGAGTAAAAGGAGGGTATGTGGAGCATTCAACCGATCAAAGGACGAGCAGATGATATGCTGGAGGGTAGGAAGGAACGAAAGTACCGTGAACACAAAAGGTTCTACTTTTTGATTCTGTCCTGCCCCGTCAAGTGAAAAAACCCTGATTTTCCTTGCATATAAATCGAATCGTTCCTGGTCGTATTCACTGATATCATCGCAAATTGTCTTTACGGAGGTCAAAATGGTTGTAGGGAATGATATAATCACTTGACTTACAAAAACACCATTCACCAGCTCAACTGTTGGAAGAAGTTGTAAGAGAGGGATGATTGTATCCATGAATCTCCACAAAGCGTCGAGTGCGGGAATTTGAAAAGCCCTGCAAGTAAGAGCTACCCAAAACAAATGTTGTTTGGATGCACGAGAACCGGATATCGATAGATCTTCTACAATTTCAAAGATGCTGGCCAGGACGTCGTAATTTAGCGATAAGATGTTTACTGGAGGGACCGGCGTTGATGGTGCAAGGGTCAACCACATTGCAGGAGAGGGTTCCATTACTTCTGCTGTTACTGAATCGAGGCCAAATTTCATGTCGTTCGATGTATGATTGTACACTCCACAGAAAACGTTCTCAGCAAATAGGAAGCTCAAAGTAGTCTCGTGTCAAACTCGTGTGATGTTTAAGCATGTAGGCTTCTTTTGCACCCACGTGCAGACTGCTTTAGCATCAAAGGATGCTGCAGGTACACCAAGGATAACATCAGTTGCAAACGGTTCGTTGAGGATATAGTTGATAAAGTCGATCTGAATGGTGCATCCTTTTTTAAGCATGTGTGTGTGAAACAAGGGGCATATGAGAAAATCCGCGAGTACGACGTTTAAGGCATGTGAGGAACCCACTTACTTGATTTAGAAAATTCTTGCCCACCAGTTTATAAGGACATCAAGCTATAACGGAAATCGACTCGCGTTCAAGGACAGCGCCTCTCCCCCGACCTGGTACCTTAAACTTCGGTATACACCCTTTGCCAATGTACGTAAATCCTTTCAGGGAGTGAAGTGACTGAGTTGGTTGGGGAGAGATCCATCAGGCATTGGTAGTATATTGATCAACACGGCCTATACTATAAAAGAGGCGTAATCAAGTCCTGGCATATCATTAGAGTGCACACTGCGTGTGTATGTGAAGATCTTAAGAGTGGGAAAGAGAATGGAGGGGACTATCTCATAAGGCGCATCCTCGGCATTAAGACAACAAATATCCTCGTAAATTGTCTCTTCAATTTTCCCATCGTGTTTCCTATCCGGTTCTGCACAAATCACGAATGGAAGTCTGTCAGCTATCTGCCAGTGCACAACAAACGAAAGAATTTACACCCAACTGTACATGCCGATGCCGCCGTGATCTCAGCTCTTCAGTACTACATAGAGGATGCGCAAATTTCGGTATAGGGAGTGGTACAATAGATTGTATATTCGCGCTGGCAGGTGGCCAATCGGATGTTAGCGAGATTAAGGACTCCATCTGTGTTGACAAAGAATGGAGAGTCTTGATGGAAAGTGAAAAGAAGGTAAAGAAGCGTACGGGAATGAGGCTTTTCATCTGTCCATATGGATCCAAGTTGTGTTGGGTGGTGTGGAAGGCATTAGCATTCTGTGGACCAAAGATTCAGAAACATCCAGTGAGACCAGGATCTTGACCAGGATTTGGCTAGGGTTCGACTAACATTGAAAGGGGAGGGTAAGAAAGAACACATACATCATTCAGAGCATAGATATAACTCGCAGACCCGCTGTATGGATGGCTCATGGTTGTATCATGCCAACAAGTCACACGATGGTTCTATAGATCACCCAGAGCCTGAGGAGTTCGGCCCGTGAGTCGTCCTCCGCCCTGAAGCAATTAACAATTCTTGGCAGAAGGGAACCAGAGCCACAGATGAAGTCGCGAATGGTCAAAGGGTGACAACCAAAAGAAGAGCTGGTAACCTGCCGTATAAGATACAGGGAACAGCTAAATGAATTGCCAGGTGGGGCAGGTGGGCGCAAGAGCGTAACAAGGGGCGAATCCCGAGAAAATGGGAACTTGATATACATATATATACTGTTGACATTAGTATACAGATGATCTTTGTGTCCGCTGCGAAGAAGTAAACTGGAAAAAACTCAGATGATCACGAGGACGCGGTCACCCAGGTCCTAGCAGCTAAAATCTCAGTCGGCACTGACACTGACAGTTTGTTGATTGGCCCTATTGGCTGATGTGTGGAACCCGGAATGTTCTTTCGTAGACAATTGTGTTGTAAATTTGGTTGAGGGGTCAGATTCAACCATAGACGACCGAGGATTTAGTGAGTATGAAGCTTCTTCCTAACTCCGGTTATGAAATGCGGCGACACAGACATAAGGTACCGTATCCGGGATGAATGTACCGAGAAGACAGACACCTCCAGTGAATCTCGCTTCCGTTTTGCGATAAACTTGCGTACAGATCATGAATCAAATGGAAGACAACGAGACTGATAGTGCCAGTCTCAGGTCCAATGCTTACTCAAGTTGGCTTTTCCAAATCAAGGCGGACAATGCCGAACCTCAGAATTCTGGACTTCACACTTTGCCATTCTTTACAAATGGTGTCACCATACTTGTGTGGCTCAGGTCGTTCGCGCTTCACACGTGATGTCTGGAACAAAACAAATAGTAATAAAGCAATCGTTTCTAACACAACACATTGATTGTCCTTGCACCGCCTTCAATGATCTTGGTAGGCGCTGTTTTTGGACGTGTTGTTCTTGCATTGTTCTATTGTTTTGCTGTTATTCTTTCTTTTTAAGCAACTGCATAAAAATGCACAAATGGGATCAAGTATTCCTTCTTGTACACCAATCTACCTCCTCTTTATCTCGTTGAGTGTCCGTCCTTCTAGCCGTTTCTCTTACTGAGCAATGTATTAGACTGTTTTTTTTTTTTTTCCTTCGTTCTTCATAGCCATTTCTGAGCGTGCCACCTCACACTCCGAATATTCACAGCGAACGAGATAATGGCATGCTTCATTTCTACTAGTTCTCTCACAATCCCGTTTTCGCTTCAATGCACCTTCACACCCACTGTTGACATTGCCGCTCTTACTGCTCAGATGCAGGCTCCTCCCGCTTCTCACTTTCAAGGGCAAGTTCATTCCCAATTACTCGTTCAACCGAGTCACTCCCAAGCACACTCTGCCACGGAATCGACGTCTCCTGGTCAAATCCAAGATCCCATGAATCAAGGCAAGCCAGATAACACTCGTCCTTCTCCAGGATCCAAGCACCCGGGACACCGTCAGTCTTGCTCAGTACCTCCTAGCGCGTCACATGAGAACTTCGAACCTGTGTCTGGCAATGAATCTTACAACGAATTACATACGGATAGTCAGTTCAACTCCGCAGAAAATCCAGAGACATTCAGGGATGATAAAAGCCTTCCTCTTTTGCCAAACGAGAGCGATCCTGCCGGTCAGCGCCTTGTTCAAGACCAAGAATCTGAGTACGACAATTTAATTGCACTTATGAAGTAAATTCTGAACAATCATATCATAGTGGTCAAAGCCCCCAAAGGGTTCATGGAAAGAAACGGAACCCAGAGGTGGATGAGCCACAGCTATCCAATCATCGAGATATCTCAGGCGAAGACAAACGTTCGCATGTACATTTCGATGCAACATCAGAGTTAGCCTATGTAAAACCAGAGGTGAACAAGTTTGACATGCCTGTGGCACAAGATCATGCTAATATCTCCGACGAGCAGGCCAGTCCGTCACGAAAAGTCATGAAAAAGAGGAAGGGAAAACAACGTTCGAAGGTACGGAGTAGCGGCATGGTGGATGAACCACAGCCATCCAATCATCGAGATATTCGTCCCTCAGGCGAAGACAGACGTCCGCGTGGAGGGAGCAGTCAGAATGCATCGGGTTTGAAGCAACCCCCCATCCAACCAACAACCGCGAGACCAGAGTCTAAAGGAGTGAACAATGGTCCTAAGTTTGAATTCCAGTTTTATTCAGACAAAATCCTTGACAGTCTCAAACCGTATCCTTCAACTGTGACAAACCTTCTCATCGAAAGACCAGGGTGCGTTGCCACTTGCGTTTGTCTCTTAATACGAGCCCCAGCACTTCGTAACCTTACCATGACCTTGGGCTCAACTTTCTCGAGCTCCAACCTGCCGATGAAGCCTTTACCGAAAATTTTGACCAATTCTTCCTTAAAACATTTCACGTTAAAAACTCGTATCAATCCCAAGCCATTGCTAGCAGCCCTCAAGCTGGATGGTCTTACACACTTCAGTCTAGATGCCCTTGATGGAACTTTCTCCCGCGAGGAGAATCTAGGGCTGAGGAGGATGTTGCAACAATCGGAATGCTCACTCAAGTCTCTCTGTCTGATCGACGTATACCCAGGACAGATCGAGCTGATAGACTGTCTACAATCCGACGCATGTAAGACATTAGAAGAATTGGTCGTTCGCGCGACGATCCCGCTCGAAACAGTTACGAAGTATCACAGACGACGTATTTCTGTTGAAATATTCAAAGCTCTCGCAGAAACGAATAACGGCACGGGTCTTAAATTATGTCCTGAGCTGAAAGTTTTGGAGCTGAGCCATTGTCGTCGTTTCTTCGATGATTTCGTGGCGATGGTGGAAACCCGAGTTTGGTTTGGACCATTTGATATTAGATATGCCTTTTCCGGACAAGATGATCACACTAGTGCAGTTGCGGACGAATTGACCGCTTTAGCAACTACTCACCGTCTCACTTTCTCCGAGTCGCATGTACGAGTAATTCGTGATAACTGATACATCTTAGATATCAGAACGTCCTTATTGTAATGAATAGTCGTTGCCCTTTGAGAAACGCCGGGATTGTGCAGTCGCAGTCGAGACGATGCCATCCAAATCCTGTAATTCGGTACCTAAATAGAAGATTGACACAACCTAATTACACAGGTAATCTTGCTGTTCAGGGAAAGCAGTGAAAGCTGAAAGATTCCATACTCCACCCGATCTGAAGCAAGTAAATCTTTGTACGAGGATGGAAATGAAGACCATCTAGTCACACGAGTGTCACCGTCAATAGATGTGTTCTTGCTGTCCATCTGAATCCCACTCCCACGTTGCACTTATAATAGTGACATTACTGACGATGATCTGCATGCCCGCAAATGACTAAATGAGCACACCGGGATTCACCATCAAGGTCATGAGGTCGCGACGTTGCAGGGAACTTCAATGCAAGGGCGAAAATATAGGCGCTATGTCGCGAGAGTGCTCCTTGCAGGAATATTGGGACACACGCTAACGCTTGGATGCCTGACATGGAACTCACATTGCCCGAAGTAGTATGCATGTAACGTGTACTAAATAGTAGTAGAGAGGCGGTGCAGTCGTAGTGCAGACAAACGCCGATTTAATGGCCAGGATGTTAGACTTCTAGTTCGAACTTTGAGCAGAGCAGAAAGACGCTTTGAGTCACTTCTTTTACCACACGCTGTTTGTCCTACGCTGGAATGGGGGTCTGAATCCAAGTTCAACGACCAGCTCCCTCCTTGCCGCCGAGTCAGTACTTCGGATCAATCAGCTCCCGAAAAACGGACGGTTGATTGGTTTTGTCCTTGTGATTGGCTGTGCTTGAACATGCATCCAAATCGGTTCTTGCGCATTCAATACACTTCCACGACTGACGCCATCCAAATTGAAGATACGTGCTTGCCGAGTCTTCAGCTTAACATTCATAGGAAAGATGAAAGCTCAGTCAACTACAAGAGGCTACAGAAAGTTCTCTGGTTAAACTATGTATGCCAGTTATGATTGTCAGCCAAGACAGGTTCTCCGCTCGGCTATAGTACCTGTGCATAGCCTCGATGGAGCACTCACCTTTGGTACCAAAGTTATGTGATTACAGAGTAAATCGCATTCGGGCCCAGAGGCTTTGGTCTCTACTAGTAAGTACGCACCAGTCGATTACAAGTCAGTTTGTCAACCCAAGCAGAGTGATGAATCTTCAGAGTCAAGATATACGAGGCGAAATCAAGACGAAACATTTTAGGTTGTCTCATTCTTCATGCAAAATGCCAAAAATTCGCCGGTTGGTGCTACTTACAACAATTGGAGTAAATGGCGACCTGAATGCATGTATCCCTCAACATTCATTACACAGCCTCGAGACTTCCCGACGGCTAGTTCGGTTCCAACGATGTCATCCCGCTCACTCGTGCGTTATTGCATTTAGGACAAGCTAAATAGCCGTCGGTCCTCATAAACTGGGCCATCGCCATTCCTAAACCCTACAGAGAATTTGAACTTGGTCAAGCGGTCGCCACCTACATCTTCTCTCCTAGTATCTTTGACACACTTGATCATGCACAATCTCCTTCACTCCGCGCTTGATCTTGCTCGTGAAGCAGTAGAACTAGACACAGCCAATGATGGTCGCAGAGCTCTCGTCAAGTACACCGAGAGTGTCTGGCTGTTACGCGAGCTTTTGGAACGGATAAGGGCAGGTGGTACCAGAAACGGCAAAGTCTACGCCACTCGGGAGGAGCAGAGGAAGGAAGAAAACAGGATACATGATATCGTATGTTGTCAATAGGGACTTGACGATGGTTAAACTGACCGAAGATCAGTTAGATACTTACATTGTGCGCATAGGAATTCTAAGAGAAGTTTACGGTGTAAGCGGCACGCTTCCAGAATCGTGATTCGCTCCGGAGCCAAGCTGAGAAAGGAGCTCAGTAGGAGTGGTAGATGCACTTGATGGGACTGCAGTCAGCTGAGGTAAGATTGATTCTCTATGGTCCGGTCGTTTCTCATTCCTTCTGTTCGCAAGCGCTTGCCCAAGTCATGACTCGACAATGGGTTGAAATCTACGACGTTTTTGGGGTCCGCATCCAATCGGGCTGGCACTTTGTAATACGGAAGCCAGCTCTCGAAATCTGGCGGTAGATACATGTCTACATCGCTGTGAACAAGTACATGCAATCCAAGGCAGTGCCGTCCGATTCGGGATCGACCACAATGCGAGACAAAGAACACGGGAGGATTCAGCACAGGGACAACTTTGAATAGGGAGGTGAGGGCAGATATGGACAAGGAGGAGGAAAGAGCAGTGAAGCAAAAAGGAGGAATATCAATGTGATTATCAAAGACGAAACTGTTACTTAGAGACATGGTGGTGAGGCTGCAGAACGCGTCGCGACGATTGTTGGGGGGTGACCTCCTACAATATGATGACCATTGCTGCAGAATTACACACGAAATATCCCACCAAGAGTCGCCAGTAATGTAACTACAGCGCCCGTAGGGAAAGGTACACCCACAATCCACTCCACGGCCGTACCAATGCGGTTCTTGTTGCCCAACCGTCTCGGGGAGACCCCTGGCACCGTTGGGTGGTAACCCGCGGTAACGGTCGAGTTGACCCCTGATGTCTCGCTCTGCGTGACATTTGTGAGTAATCAAATTCTCTCTTGAGCTTCCTCATTCGCAGCGCCAGAGAGTAAGCGCTAGCAGAGATCTAAAGCATCGCGTCTAATAACCCTGAATTTTGGTGTTTGACTGTGGGGGTTCTGGATCTCAGACTTGATATGACACTGCCACGCTGTCACAACTGGCGTCCCTGATTCAATGGTGAGACTTTGCTAGCTGCAAGCGAGTTCCTCAAACCCAGAAACAAACATGTCGTATTATCAGCCTTACTACGGCGGAAATGTAGTTATCCAACGGATTTGTTTGACAGTAATGAAATTCTGACGCTTGATGAAGCCACCATACCCAGACGCAGCTGTTCGTTCTTATATCGACATTCTTGGTTGACAATCATCTTAATATATCGCTCTAGACTCATGGTCCCACGTTTGGCTTGCCTGTTCGTCCTGTTCTGTGTGCTATCTCTTATTTAACTCTCCATTCAGTCTACCTCTGGATATGGCCCACCTCCTATCCCAGGTCAACCGGTCGGAAGTCCTTACCAGCATCAATATGCATCCCCGCCATATTATCCTTCACAAGGACCTTCGCAATCGTTTCACTCGTCACAAACAACATACTATCCTCCACCTTCCACTGGGCCTCATCCAGGACATCCTCCACCTCCTGTACCACATCCTCAACAGCTACCTCCACCGCCAACTGCCTCAACATATCCTGGGGCGCCTCACTTATCTCATGCTCCTCCTTCTTGGTACCTGGGGACAGAAGTGCCGAACATCTTCGTTTCAGCTGATCATATCGTACCTGGATATAACCCAGCTGAAGATGCAGAGAAGATTAGGAATGCGACGAAAGGATTTGGTACCAATGACGACGTTTGTAAGTTCTACCATCCATTATTTCCAGCTCAGACTCCACTCAAGGCAATGCTCTCTCTCAGTGATATCTACTCTTGCACCTCTATCGGCGATGAAGATGCAGGCGCTCGAAAACAGATTTGTGGCAGCTTATGGTTTGCAGCTTGTCGACGTGTTGGACAAGGAATCGAGATTCAATTTCAAGTATGTTAATACCATCTACCAGCTCTCTCGAACTCACCTTTGTTAGTTGGTGCCTTCGAGCTCTTGCTATGGGACCTCTACGATGGGATGTTTGGTTGCTGCGTGAAGCAATGCAAGGTGTTGGGTATGTCGAGTCCCCTTCTCGGCCATCTCGTTCCTCATAAGTTTTAGCACGAAAGAGAAGATTCTAACAGAACTCCTACTTGCGCGACCAATGCCCGAAATTCGTCTTCTCATACAAGCATATCAATATTTTACGGGACGCCAGCTCATTCAGGATGTTCAGAATGACCTCAGTATGAAGACCAAACGCAGTCAGTTCCTTGATCATATCTGCTGTACCTCCCCGATCTTGATATTAGCTCAGTGTTCCTCATGGCTCTCAGTTCAGATCGATCTCCTGATACAGCACCCGTTGATTATGCGCATGTCGCGCACGACGTAGACGCTCTGTATATTGCGGGAGAAAAACGAATTGGAACGGATGAGGTAGGATTTTCGATCTCCCATTGACTTCCCACCGCTGACATACATTCTTCGATAGATGGTGTTTTGCGAGATTTTCATCAACCGGAATCCGGCACATCTCAAGGCTGTGTATGTACTTGCTTGCGGCTTGCGTCTGTATCCACCGAATGTTGCTGAGCATCGTCCAGCTTCGAAGCGTATACACAAAAGTACAAGAAGTACAGATCATTTGCAAAGGTCGTCAGAGCGGAATTGTTTGTTGCGGTTTCTTAACTCATTCTTTCGACCAAGCTTTGACAAATCTCCCTTTTATTTCGTAGTCGAGGCCATATGGAGGCCGCTCTGTTGCACATCTACAAAGGCGCCGACCCAAAGCACGATCAGCCAAGTATATATCGCGACGCAAAACTCATTTACAAAGCCATGAAAGGTTTCGGTACACGAGATCACGAGCTTATCTGGCGGTATGCTCTTATTTTTCTTGATCCGTGCCATCGTCCGTCATTTTGAATCCATCCCCTCAAGGGTTGTGCGCGCTCATTGGGATCACATTCGTTTCGAAGGTATCAAGGCTGCTTATTTCGAGAAGCAAAAGACGACGCTTGAGTACCATATTGCTAAAGAAACGAGCGGGTCGTACCGCAAGTTGTTGTTGGAGTTGACACAACCGGTTGCTGCGCAAGTTAGACATACATAAGAGAGTTCTATTGCGGGCAATGTAATAACAATGGAACAATGGCCGTACTTACTATCCCTCCTAAAGAAACAATCGTACCAGTTCATCGGTGATCGAGGCATCAAACGGTTCTGGGCTGGTTATGGGTAGGTCAGGTCTGATTCCGTCGGACGTAGTCTCGAGAAGGGGAAATTGTCCACACAGGGTTAGAATATGGTTCAAACCTTGAACCCTTTTGATGAATCTCAGACTCACATATCATGGTGTATGTGATTAGAGATTCTAAACTATACGTACTACATATAACTGGGTACTGCAAAAAATAAGAAGATCCCGTTGAATAACTCATTTTATGCTTGCGGTGAGTACTTGATAGAGGATGTCTTGAAACTTTATAGAACACATCTTACTTTGTAACGAAAGTATGCGAGGGTGGTGCTATGAGGCCAATTCATGTGAAAAACAGACTTATCTTAACAAATTTTCAGACCAAACCTGACTCAGATAACCCCAGATCCTGTTTCTATTGGGCATCAAACTCGACTATGTTTAACTTTACAGTACAACTAAGTGCGGAAATTTAGATTAAGTGTACATATAACACAGAACGCTACGCTACGGAACTTGCCGCTGTCCTTCGCACCTCGCACCCTGTCCGCTCTTTCGATATCGGCATGTACTCCGACCATCGTTTGATTTTCACGAGCACATTCCGACATTTGAACACCTGGATATCGATATTTTGTGCCTGTTTCATTATACCCGAACGGCGAACTGACTCCATCCTGACGTCATATCTGAGCACTGGCCATTATTTGGATGTTTTTGTCCCTTGTTTCTGAACTGCCCGAAACTGAATACATTCTGACGTTGTATTCGAACACTGACCATCATTTGGATACCGATATTTTGTCCCTGTTTCGTATCCCGAACTGTTTCCAACGTTCACTACTTATTACTCTTGGGATTATGACGACGACTTCCAATCACAAGGACTTTCAACGAAGCGAAGAATTCTGGTTTGCCGATGGGTCCATTGTCGTTGTCATAGAGGATGTTGCATTCTGCGTCCATAAGTCGATCCTCGGGAAACATTCCAAGATCTTTTCTGATCTATTCGCGCTCCCGCAACCCCAGAACGACATTGAGATGATAGATGATGTCCAGATAGTCCACCTCACCGACGATCTCCAAGATTTTCAGAGTGTGTTGAGAGCACTCTACGAACCCCTGTCAGTCCGGTTCATTTAGATACTCCAATTAAAGTCTCATCATTTGCAACTTTGAGCAGTCACTTCGACAAGCTCCCGCATGACGCAGAACTCCCTGTAATCATTCAATTTGTCTCGGGAATTCTCCGAATTACTACGAAATACGAGATCGACATTCTGCGCGAGAAATGCATATCAATTATGAAAAGGATTTTCCCCTCGTCTTTGAGCCAGTGCGAAGAACTACTATCTTCCAAGTATTCGTACGATACTTCTTCTCTTATCAGAGCCATCCTTCTCGCACGCGAGGTTGATATACCCGAGATTTTTCCTTGGGCAGTCTATCAATCTATGCACATCCCGAGTGACATCCTGCTCAACGACACTGTACTCTCCTGGAAAGATAAAGCTTTCTGTCTGGCTGCCAAAGAGAAATTGTGGGAATGGCAGAAATCCACGACACACAAATTTCTCTTTGAAATCGTTAGGGACCCTTCATGCCAGAACTACTGTCATTCTCGACTACTACAGCTGATGTCATGGTTTCGCACAGAGGAACTCAGATCTATTCCGAACCCGCTCGAGCCTTTTAGTGACTGGGAGTCTCTCAATGTCTGTCGTATATGTGTGGAGTATACACGGAATCAACATAGGATGGGCAGACAGAGGGTGTGGGAGGATCTTCCTTCACTCTTTGATCTTGGAAAATGGGAAGATATCAAAGCGCAACAGAACCAATAATTCTCCGATATTTTCAAACCATGGTAGGAGAAATCACTCTGAAATCAAACAATGAAAATGACTATCTGAAATATCTTTGTGTTACCTAGTGATATGTATCTTTATGTAGAAGTATGAGTCACGAACGAAGCTCGGCTATGCTGAACGGAGGGGAACATCTTAGTACGTCTGATTGATAAATGGTGAATATTTCATGCTAGTCCTCGGGGGTTTCAATACCACCCCCTTCCCTGCTTTCCTTTGTGCAGTGTGATATCTTGCTGAATGGGTGTTAAATGTTTCTTTCGCTCATCTTCTCTCACCTCCTGAAGTTTGTGAACGAACGTGTTGACGTGTCCCCAGAAGTCTGCACTCGCACTCGCACTGTTCTGCATGGTTTGTATATTTTTCAATGCGGGAAACATGCTTTCGAGATATCGTGCAACGTCCGCTGCATGCTGGAAGTTGTCAACACCAAGATCATCACTTGCGATACAGAGAGTTTTGAGATTTGATTGGGAACATTTTCTTTGCATAGGACAGGGAAAGAATGATGCATCAATCCTGATTGATAGTGAAGTCAGCTGGGAGCAAAAGCCCGCAAAAGCCCTGAGAACATCCCAGCGCGCTCGTCCTTGGATGTGTGTGACTCGAGATATATGTAAGTCCTTCACATGCGGAATTGAAGAAGCGAGGTAGGGACATTTATCCATCGTTATCGAACCTCCAATCACTAAAGATTCCAAAGAAATGTTTGACAGACTGGCGAAAAATTGGTGGCTCGTCTGGATGGAACCTTCTCCAACGGATTTGAGGTGAAGAGACCGCAACGATGGCCACCGAGCCTCCATCACTGAAAGACACATTTCCCATGGATCCGCAACCGGAAAGCGCGCATACGTTGATGAGTCGGGCTCCATTGTAATGGAAATGTCCACTAGGTGTCCACCGCGCATCTGCGCGAGGTAGGATGCAATCGTAGAACCTTCCCCGCTAATCTGAAGTTTGCGAAGTTTGGAAAACGTGATTATATCGTTCCCAGTGGTGACAGAACCGACTGGTAGAGAAGATGTATCAATCATGGTCACATTGAGGTATTGCAACTCTGGCAAGGAAGCGATATTTTTGAATGTGATGATATCCAGCACTCCCGAAAGCTGCAAAGAACGTAAACTCTGGAAGCGAAAGAAAACTTGCCAGAGGCGAGGATCTGTTTGTTTATAAAGAGCAAGATGTCGAATGCCGGGCGCTTTCCTTTGCAGAGCATACATGAATGGATTCATATTTTTAAATTCGTTGCTGAGGTCTCGCTGATAACTGTTTGAAGGATCACCAAACAGATCGACTCGTTGGAGTGTCGGACATAGTAAGAAAGGAGTATTCGGGGCATTCAGCTGATCATGATAGGGGCAAACAAGATGCTTGAGAGCAGGAAGGAGCGGAAGTGCTGTGAAGATGAAGGGTGCCACTTGGTTATCTCTACTGTTCTTAGACAGTGTAACGACCCTGATTTTCTTGGCGTATAAGTTGAATCGCGTCATGTCTCTATCGTGGATATCTCCACAGATCGTCTTTTTAAACGTCAGGACGAGTTCATGCGTTGCGAAGATATCAACTTACGTAGACACCATTCACCTGTTCGATCGCTGGCAAGAGCCGTAAGAGGGGGATGATCGTATTCATCGATCTCCACAAGGCGTCCAGTGCAGGATCTTGAAAGGCCCTGCAAGTCAGGGCGGCGCGAAATAACTGACGCCTGGATTCATGAGAACCAGATGCCGGTGGATCTTCGATAGTGTTGAAGATTTCAGCGAGGAGGTCATAATTCAGCGAAGTGATGTGGACAGCTTGAGGCATTGGGGCCCGTGGTTAGGGGGATAATGGTGGTCCTGAAGAGGGTTTCACTAGGTCTACTAGACTATTGTGTAGGCGTATGAAGATGGATTCCAGCAAACACGTTCTCAGCAAGATAAGCGCCAGGTTACTAGATACTTGTATCACATTCGCATGATGTTCGAACACTAGGCTTCCTCTCTCCCACCACATTAGCAAGATGTACAGAACGTGAGGCCAAAGATAAAGTTCTTGCTGCTCAAGGCGATCTGGGGTGTGAAGTTAGCGGATACGAGACCGGCTGCCCCAAGTTGTATTTGATCATACGCCGTTTGTTTCATCTTGTGCGAACGGCGAACGCATGACTCGGTTCCTTTCACAATGATGGCGCCCATCACCTTCACTCCGCCATATCTACATCCTCTTCCCACCCCATGTTTCACATTATGATGAACTCCGAGTTCACAGGGTTGCGTCTTTCTGGATTTATGCCCGTCGAGTTTCTTTTTTTGTATATTTTTTGCGCTGCATTTGGATGCTTCAACTTGTCCCTTTCTCATGGCTAGCTTCGGATTTCGAGCTCTGAGACCACATTCTCTGCTGGCACGTTTTTGCTCTTCAATATTGCTCGCCTGTAACTTGATCAAAATCCGTGTCAAGCCCTAGCTTTCTTGTAATCGCGACAACCCCACATACACCTACGCACGCATAGTCCAATCAAAATTCTTTACCCAAAACTGTACTGTGCAGACATCACATGCATGGTCGCTAAACCCTTATCCGTGTCACCATTGATTTCGCACCATTCCCTTGCAAGTATTGGGTATTGAGCTCGTGTTCGACCATATGATGATAGTGACTTGTCCAATTGATCTGGGACACGGATTAAGCTCCTTGCCGGTGACATTGTGACAAGAACTTGGTCGCTTATAGTCACTGTCAAATTTTCACACCTATCACGCAGGTCCTATTTCCGATGCTTCGAGCGAGCGCCGTATGTATGACTCGTTTCGCGCGCATGTCATATCGTAGCCGCTTGGATCCAGACCACAGGAGGAACATATGATGTTCATTGCTTAGCGCTCACTTACTTACTTGGATGTCTCTGCCCACTGTACTTTAGCCTTCAGATCTTCAGATTCTGGAAACAGGATTAGGGGTTCATGGCCAATAGCACTACTATTCTGCCTTACGACGTCCTTGCCCACGTTTTCGACACCTTCAGTGGCTCGAACGACGGGTCTCCTACCTCCCACCTCAGATACAAGCAGCAGTTGTTCAGGGCGGCGTTGACTTGCCTTTCTGTCGAGAATGTTTCTGGTGAATACGTGAGTATGAAGCCGCTGTACATGTAGGACTAAAACTTATCTGGTTCCAGATGATTTGTGATACGATAAAGGGCGAGGATTCAATTCCTATGCTGAAAGAGTTTGGGCGTTCCTCGTGCAGCTATTAGTACCTCATTCGAAGGTCCTCATATGTTTGTCATCGAAATTATCGACAGACATTTGTCCAGTGATCCTAGGTTATCAAGGCCGTTCATGTACACACTGCAAGAGAAATCCCCCAATGTCAAGAACGTGACTAACCGAAATACCTCTACTCCACAAACGTGGCGTGTTCTCCTCAATTTCCATCATTTGCGCTCGTTGGAACTATCCGGCCCCTTTGATAATCCAGTCTTTCGCCAAATTGCGGCTTCTCTTCCCGAGCTTATTAGCCCCCACATTGACATGGGAACTTCCTTTTCACCTTCGCACAACCCTGCGAGTGCGGTGATCGCTTTTACGAAACTCAGGGCACTTGCCATCGCTGGAAATATGTACACTGTTGCGCACTATCTAATGCACGTCGACGAAAGCAACGTGTCCCATCCGAGAAGGTCCCTATACAACAACAAAACCTGGTACTTCAACCGCTCCAGGAGCGATGGTCATCATGCCTTTCCGTTCTAGAGAGACGGTGGGTATTCCTGAAGACGAGCGATGCAGATCGAGTCCACCTAGTGACTACACCAGAGTTTTGTGTCAGTATGTTGGTGCTCACTCTCTCGGAAACGCTATATATTGATGGGTGTTTATCGCCGACGCAATGTCACAAACTCGCGCCCGTGATTATGACAGTGAAAGATTTTCATATCCGTTCTGTGTCTAGCAAATCGTCAACCGAGTGCCCGTTCTCTGTGTTCCACTACCTTGCCTACCATTGTGTATATAACTTGTGAAGCTTGAGTTCTCCCTTGGTCCTTACACGACCGATCAGATTTTCTCGCTTCCTCCGTCCTTTGATCATGAATTGAGGACACTGATCGTTAGAAGTCGCCATCAGGGTAATCTTGTGAATTTGCATCATCTTGTGGTAATCGCGAGATTCATTTATCGTCTCTTTCCCTGGCCCGAGTACATCGAGGGAGTACGAGGCACTCGCAGTGAAGGTTTTTGGTCGCAGGTTTTTGAGTTGACCCGGTCATTCCAGGAGATAAGCGGGACAGATGAGCGCCAGATCCTGTAAGTATGGATTATTTTTCCGTATTTGATTGCTGTCAATAATCCATCACTGTAGTATTGGTTTACCCAATGCAATAGCTTGGGTTCAAGACCAATTATGGGCATTACAAGTCAATCTGCTAGGGCATTATCGTTACAGTCTGGGTCAGCGTGTGCACCTGATACGCACAAGGCAATCTTGTTCTATTTGACTTCATGCCGGAAGCTGTCAGTGTAGGTAAGACGGGCAATCGCGATGTGTGATTTTCTGGACATGAATTTGACGCGTTGGAGGGGCTTCTTCTGCACAATCACACATCTTTCTGGTCCGAAAGAAGGATGGAAGTCGTCACAGGTGACCTCAACCCATGAAGTCTGAGCGTTAAAACATTGCTTCGATTACGAATACATTCTTTTAAAGCCTGGGGGCCCAACTTGTCTTTCCTTCTCACTACAATCTACCCCCAGGATTCACTCGGTCGGTGACGCTTGAACTAGGAACACAATAGATGAATAATCACTCAGACACTAACTTTGATCCTTCCGACCTGCAATCTCCTCTCTTTTCTGAAGAGAACGTTCTCGTCAATATATGTCGCTTTCTGAATGTTGAATCAGGAAGTGCCCAAGGCACATTTGTGGATTGTGACGCTCCATCTATCCGATCAGATCGTAGCCCACTCCGACCTGAGTGCCGGCCAATTCCAATCCCAGTTCGTCATCCGTTCCTTGGGAATTCAGAACCCTCCTCTCCAGTACAGTCACCTCCCCCTGATCTGGTGTCGCGCGGTCCCTCTGCCAGTACCCATCTATATCATGCATCACTTGTATGCAAAGCATTTTTCCTCCCGGCAATAGGTATTTTGTGGGAATCTATGGATTCTCTAGTACCTATTTTAGAATTGCTGCCTACAATGAAGAAGATTGATGATGTCTATGTGAGTTGTATGATGAGTATTTCAAGCTCTATTGACGATGGAAAATTCTTTGTGTGTTTCAGATGCTTGCTGGGAAGGTTCAACCAGAACATGCCGATCGTTTTAAGATGTATGGCTCAAAAATCCGCAAGTTTACCTTCAGTGACTTCAATCAGCCTCGAATAGCCCCATTCACGTTGGTCCATATTGATCCATTCTTTCCGAATATCCCAAATGTTCTCTGTTCTTCAGCGCATGCGTTGTCGTTGCCAACGGCTTCTCTTCTTCTGAACAAGGACCTCAAACATTTTGAGCTGACAAATGTCACCGATACCGCAGTACATGTCATTAAGCCATTCCTATGTACCTTACAGGCCAGAGTTCCAAATCTGGAGCATCTTATCCTTCGTGATTCCTTAGGCTCCGAGACGCTCAGTATGATCCCCAGTTTTCACCATCTACTCTCCCTGGAGTTCACAGGGAACATTGACATTGGCCTTTTTGCCCAAATTGTCACCCTGCCAGAACTTCGTAAACTCATTTTGAATGTGACCGACTCGACCCCAGTCGGACTACGCACTTCTAACATAAATGACCTCGCAAAGCTTGAGAGACTCCACATCTCAGGGTTTGGTGATACTGTCGAGTCATTCATCCTTCGGCTTAAAGGGAACTCCTTGGTTCATGTATTCATTACCATCCATTCCAGACGTTCGAGGTCCCGACCAGTGGCGAACGATACCCCAGATTTACTCGGAAAGTGCTTATCTGCTGTGAGCAGCCGATGGCCAGCTTTACGTTCTCTTCGCGCCATCCTAGACTCTAAACTTTCTCAGGAAGTCTCGGGAATGGCTCTGGATGCGATCAAAAAGTTTAAGAACCTGGAAGACTTACATTTGGGCCCACCAATGAGGCCAGCTGAACTCGTGGATATCGCGCCCAAACTTTCCAGACTCACGGTTCTTCGGGTCGAAATCAGGGAAACCGACCCCTTGGACTTGGGATTCCTCTGTTCTATGGTGAACATGTACCCATGCCTATCCTTGTTGAGTGTGAAATTTGATCATTGCGAAACACCAATAGGGTTCGCAACCTCTGTTTCTATCAGCCCACATCTCAAAACTTTGATAATCAGTGCCAATGACACTCTCAGGCCCGAAGACCTTCGAAAGGCTATATACATAGGGGAATACCTGGACAGTGCCTTCCCGGGACTACAGAGGATTGAGATGCAGGCTTGTTCTGGAGCTGCATTTTGGAAACACATTTGCGAGGTCGTCACAATGATTCAGCGTGTCAGAAGAAAGGCTGGGAGAGAGACAATCATGGCATTGAGTACAAAGAAAGAGAAAGTTGATCAGGGAAAGGGGTCTGAAGTTAAAAGAGAGATGATCGTGGAGAGTTCAAAGAAACAGACAGATAATCAGCATATGGATTCGAAGAAACAGTCGAGAGATATTCAGGAATATGAATTTGAAGAAACAGTGGAAAGGATAGCAATGTTTAGGGGATGAGTCCCAGGACAAGAAGAATTGCTGTACCTGCACTCCGGCCAATACAAATGGAAGTGGTGGGTGGTAAGCGAGAATCTGTATGTAGTTAAGGCCGCGTGTAGCTGGATTTGTATTCTATCAGGTAGTTCTAGCGTCGAGTCTGAAAACTTCTCGGCCATCACGATCTGTGTGTACCATACCTTCAAATTGGAAGTATTCAACAATAAACTTTTGTTTCCTGACCGTATGTTAGGACCGCTATGAAAGCACGAAATTGACGTTTAACCCCCAATTGAAGTGACATTGGTCATCTCAGAAGAATAAATCGCATTGAGAGTTGCTTGTCTGTATTTACCAAAAGCGTCTCAACTCTACACCTTCGACGACCATGGCAAGTACTGATTGATATTCACTTGTTCCCTTCATAACAGCATAGTCCTCTGAATTTCACAGGCTCGCAATGAAGAGAAAGCACAGTCTATGTTGTATCGTTTCCGTGAGGCGCAAGCCGCTGAGCTTGGTCTAGGGACGCGGGCAGACCGGCGGCCCAAGATGGCGAGCGCCTGCAAAAGTTTGAGGGAGTGTGAGAGGTGGAGAGGTGAAATCTTACGCGAGATCAGTAGGAAAGTCTCGAAAATCCAAGATAGTATGTGTGCTGTTAGTTTTCTAGGATACCGTATTGACGACGTGTCCTTGTGCAGCTGGCTTGTCAGACTATGAAGTTCGAGATCTGAACGACGAGATTAACAAGCTTCTTCGCGAGAAACGACATTGGGAAAATCAAATTGTCGCCCTTGGAGGTGCAAATTATCGGCGGAATGTCGCAATGTTGGATGACGATGGCAAGGAAGTTCCTGGGACCAAGGGTTACAAGTTTGTCCAATTATATCCGTCTATATCCGTATAACCGCTGAATAATACCGAAATAGGTATTTTGGTCGAGCGAAGGATCTTCCTGGCGTTCGCGAGCTTTTCCAGAGCCGGAAGAAAGAAGAAGAGGAAGAAAACCAGGCTCTAGCATTTTATAAGAAGTTTATGAATCAGGGTCCACCTTATTACGGTGACCTTGATGAGAACGACGGAACTCTCTTACAGTATGAGCGTGCAGCTGAGGAAGATGGTGTGTACGAGTTTTTGATTCATTTCAGTTTCATGACCTCTATATGTGTGGCCGCAGACTGGGAAGAGGCGTACTCCAATCTTCGAGAAAGTCTTGGTCTTTCTACAGATGACCCAGTACCTAAGATGCAAAGACCGGATAACCTAAAATCATCGTCATCTCAACCCGGTGCACACAGCTCGTCGACAAGACGCAAAACAGCGAATGGGGGCGATGTAGATATGGCCTCGCCCGACGAAGACTCGACAAGATCCAAACCATCCGAGGAGTCAAACTTACCTGGGACTCCGGCAGTCATGGACGCTGCTCACGCACATGCCGCCGCCGCCGCATCATATATCCCTTTCCTTGCCACTGAGAACCTACTACCGCCTAAAATGCCGACCCGGCAGGAGATGGAAACTGTGTTGCTTGGCCTAAGGAAGGAGGCGTTGATGGAAGAGTATTTTGGCGAAGAGGGGACTTGATTTTTTGGACCTGCATTAACCCTTTAGCATACGTGACTTGGGAGCTTATGATATCCTCCTTGGTCTTTGGTGGAGGCGGTGTTACGTCTTTGGCGTGTCGCATATAGTTGTGTACTTGATCCACTGTGGATACAATTTAGCTATGTAGACACCTTAAATAGTCGCGAAGAAAACTCCCGATGGTCGACACATTGTTTTGACAGTTTTTTATCAACCCATACTCATTCGGAAAATGTCCAAGCTCAGTGCTCAGCATTCAGCACTATCTTGATACACGGTTTGTTCATGGGTACTAGCAAGACCTCACCTCTCTGGAGCCTTTGTTCCAGAGAAATGATTTCTACATTACATTGACCTTGGCGACTTATCTGGTTTGCATATCATAGGTACATCATCCTTGGCCCACCCTGACTTGGTCGGAGCAGCCATTCATTCCTATGACAACGGCTCTAAGCACAGACAGGTTACGGCTGTTCAGATCCGTCTCTTGTCCTTCAAGTCATATTTCTGTTGATGTTGCTCAAATCGTGTATGATAAGGAAGCTGAAGTCCGATGCCCAGCTGAGTTAGACATCCGAGTCTCTGACGTTGTGCAGCACTTCAATCTCTCCAAGCTCGTAAAGTTTCTCAAATCCATCTATTCCCTAAACATACACTCAAAAATACATTTCTACAAAATTCATCTCTTTCCAGCCTACGCTCTAAACCCAAACCACACAACCCCCGGACCCGCCACAATACCCTCAGTCCCAACCTTACCTCCATCCCTCGTAACAAACACATACACGACACCCAGCAGTCCCTTTGGAACCTCAACTTTTTTGTCCTCCCTCATTGAAACGAACACTGTTCCTGTCCCAGAAACGAACGCAGCGAACAGCTGCTCCTTCTTCTTCTCTGCTGCGCCTTTTCCCGCAGAGTATTCGTATTCGAGGGTGATGACGGACCCGGGCTGGCATGGCGGGACATGCAGAGTAGAAAATGGCGTCGCGCGCAGGGGGGCGTTGGTTGTTGGGCACGAGCCTGGGATGATGAAAGGTGACATGATTGAGTAGACCTGGTTCATGTCGAGCGGAGTCTGGGTTCATCGTACAGCGTCAGTATCAAGCAATAGATATTCATCGACATAGAAAAAGGGCTAACAAACCTCAAACGGCGTATTCCAAGCATTCGACTTTCTCACTACGGAATTTATCCATGCCGCATGCCGTGACTTGACGCCCATGATGGACGCCGCGACCGTCTGGTAAGCCTATGACCAGTACGATCAGCTTCCATTGAAGAGAGACACGATACATACTCGATCCTGCAGAATCCCCACAACACCATTCCATGCCGACGCCGCCACATTCTCCAGCACAAACGACCTGCTAACCCACTCCTTCACGTCCTTGTCCTTCCTAAATCCATCCGTCCACATTATCAGCATTTCTTCAAGCAAAAAGACGATAGGGATACGCACACATTATACCGACACGCTCTAATCGCCTTTTCCCCCAGTGCGCTCTCCAAAAACTGCACGTGCGTCCTTCCGTTCTTGGCGAGCTGCTCGTACCGTCTCCGTATCCACACCTCATACCCCGCCTCCTGAAACTGTGTGGTGTGATACCGCTCCAGCCCGGCCTTGTAGAATGCAGAGATGAAGTGCTCAAATGTGAGTGCAAAGTTTAGAAGGTCGATATCTGTAAGAGTGTGTCAGCGAGATGAATCGAATAGGTAGGGGAGAGAACAAACCGGAGGGCGCGTCGCGTTTTGAAAAGAGGCGGGATCGTAGGTGTCTGTTGTGTGCGTGAAAACGCTGTTCAGTTGGTTCCATTGCTAAGATGTCATTCCAGCACAAGTCGGGTGATGACGCTGAGAATTACTTACCCCGCCGCTGCTTAAGCCCATCATATCCAACAGTCTGATAACGACGAAGACCATTCGCAAATGAATCTGGATTCCGATATAAGCTGCTTTGTACAATCATGAAGAAACATAGAACGTACTGGGAGTGAGGGGGTTTGAGGATTCTGTAACGAGAGATACGAGCATATGGGCATAAGCAATCGCACTCGCAAAAAGAATCAAGAAACTCACCTGCCGTTTTTTTGCTGACATCCCCTTGAGAGTCTGCAATTTCTGAGTCCACTGGCAGGTCTGTGCCTTTTTGGGCTACAAGACATAGATATATCTGTGTGATAGGTTGTCTTGGAAATGAAAACCTACCTCCTGAGTTTGTCTTGTCGACCGTTCCTTTCGAGTTCACCAGCCTTGTCCGCACCGACTCCGCTTTGTCCTGGGCTACATGCGTGGTCAACAATCAGTGTCGAATACGAATACCAAAAGAGAAGAAAAAAACAGACTAGGTCCCACGAATGATCCCTTGCGCGAGTCACCTGGGGGGCAATCCATCAGTGCTCCGAGCTGGCTACGAACGAACACAAAACAAACCTTTACGTCGCTGCGACTTGTCATCGAGATCAGTTTTGTAATCTACCAATCAAAAACGCTCTGATTCCAAAACGAAAGCAAGAAACAAATAGCACGTACAAGCCGATTTCGCAGTGTAGGGATGTAGTTTATCCATGTCAGGACCGCCTTTGATAGGTACACAGAGATCAAATTTTAGTAGATGAAAAATGAGACGAAAAGGCACGCACGGTCATCTACAGGCTGTATCTCGGCCGGCGAGCGGGATTCCGATCCTGCCAATACCAATCAGCCTGGAGAGAAGGTAAATAGATGCGTGGGAGCGCACGTTCAGTTTGGTCTTGCTGGCGGTTGGTGCTATCTAATGAGATATGGCGAGGTTTATGAAAACGCGAGATTCAAAGGCGAGGAACGTACTAGGGGACTCCTTGGTTACGGTAGATTTATCGTGGTGGTCTAGGAGAAAATAATCAATGGCGGGCTACGATGAGTGGAGGGGATGTACGATGTGTTGGAGAAGGCCGGGCATTGACAAGGTATGGAAGGACAAGGACGGCGAGTAGAACGGTCGTCGCGAACTTCATGATGGTCAATAGCTAACGAGTGTTTTTTTTTTTATTTAGTGTCGTAGTCTGTGGATAGGATTTGAAGCAGAAACTGCTTTGAGACGCGTCTTTATATGGGATACACAATAAGGTTTGGATATTTATAGCGCTGGAGGCGCGTCTGTGAGGTCACGCGAGAAAAAGAAACGCGTACATCCCGACAAATGTAAACATTCCAATTGAGTGACCATCAAAGACGAGATCAAGAAGGGTTGAAAGGACGTCGGTCCGGCCCGGGCCTCCGAATCCATCACGCGAAATCTAGGACTACTACATATGCGCGAAGCATCCGATTCATCAGTCTTCCGGGATCAATCAAAGCCTGATATCATATAGATATCTCACATGTACCGATTTTTTGCAACTCTGCGAAGTGGTGTTGGAGGCGATACCTGGTCAAATTCCTTTTTAACAAGGCCAACTGTCATGATATTCGCCCTCAAGAAATACTTGAAAAAAAAAAAAAGTTGACTATCGTCCTCATTTACACACAAAGGTCCATCACAAATATATTCGGAGCATCGTAGCCCAGTCGCTGTTTCGCAAAATCAGCATCCTTCCGGAACCCATTGAACAGGACACGATGGAGGAGCCAATCTGCAATGCAAAAGTTCACAATGACAGGTGAGGGAAAGACAGAGAAGATCAACGTGCCATAACGTTTAAGGTCACTGCCCCGCTCGCCTGTGCGCCACGCTGAGCACATTTCAATGTTATCCTGCATATGCCTTGGAAGAGTCGTCAATTCCCTGTGCGCGATTGACATCATGTAGCTATCAAATTTGTCATCATAAATAATTCAACTGATGTGGGGTAGGCGCACTCTGTGAAAATTTTGACAAGGACATCAGCAATGGTGACTCCATCTATGTTTTCCACAACAGTGCACCACGGTGCCTCTTTTGTGATGACTTTGAGCTCGGTGACTGGTGGAAATGTAGCAGGCTGATGCCTCTGCAATGCAGAAGGAAGAGTGTGCGCTTCCCCAGTGAAGCCTTCCGTTTCGCCTCAAAAGTTTACCCATGTCGTAAGATTTCCATATCCAAGAAGCTAGAAGGAAAGAGAGAATACCAGGTACGAGACTAAAGTTTGTTCTCATGTTTGTCTTTACGAGAACAGGATTGATTTGGAGATCGCAACCCAAGTTGTAAAGCTCGGTTTGATTCAGAGGAAGCCCACTGTCTGATAAAAAAAACGAGAGATAGAGTCGTCGAACCAAGGAACTGACCTAACGAAACTCACAACACGGTCCCGCTGTCCATTTTACGATGCTTTCCATGATGTGGCGGTAGCAAAAGAATGCCCAAAAAGCTAAAGTCCTACCCTTGATCAGTGCTTGGTCATCTCATCATCAATCCAAGTTCTGCTGGACAGTCTTCTACTCCGCGGATCGGTGAATCGGTGACAGACGCATCATGAAAGGGACGAAACATTCCTTCCAAGCTCGAGTTTAGAGGGAGGGTAAATTCTTTTTGTACTTCGGATATCGAGATATCTGACTCAACCCAGCAGTAGTAGGTCGAGCAAAATTTCATAGTCGTATAAGACGGGGATTTTACTTATTCAGCGATTTTACGTAGTTATTACATAGAAACGGACACTCTGCCTTCACCCTGACATCAAACCCTGACAAATCAATTCACACGTCGGTGGAATTACCCGGGGAGGTCCATGCATGAACGACCAGGGGGTGGTCCGTACTACATACACTTGGTCTCGTAAGTATGCTACGGACATTTCCCCCTTTTGAATGCTGTGAGGAACCCTATACTAATATGTAGGAACTGCAAAAAGTTGTCTGTTCAGATAAGAAATATATTATAGCTAGATCTGTAACACAAGAAATCTGAGAGGAAAAGAGCAATAAAAAGTATAGGGTCATTACACATTACCTAGGAAGAAATAAAGTAGTGCATGTACCTCATCTTCAACATTCACTGTACAAAAGTGACATAGCCTCTATTCTCACAGCAATTGAAAAGACACTATCTATGATAAGGAAGATGAGTCCTTGGTATCTTGGGCCAATGATGGTCTGCCAAGTTGGACAGTTTGGTATGGCATGAGAAAGTAGGAGCATTCAGAGTCCCTACAATGCTGCACACCAGCAGCCTTGTCAACCAAGATAGAGAAATTCATAGATGTAATGCCTAGTATGCTTCAAAGTTTGATCAACTTCACCAGCAGTTCTGAAGCAGATGGAGAGTATACTAGGCACCCCTTAGAAAAGAGATGGAATGAAACTAATAGAGACTGGAAGGAAAGAGACTATTCCTTTGATGGAGTTAGCCTAGTACCCAGCAAAGGAGAAGACTTAGTGATTGGGTAGAGTTGAATGCAGAAGGTTCAGTATACTCAGACTCAGACACTGAAGAATAACTCTGCAAAGAAATATATATTGCATAGCTAGCTAGAAAACCTATTTAAGTACTATAAATACTTTAGATGGGAGAGCTTTTGGTATGTGTTATGACAAGTTCAACAAAGACAGAGTCTACCTTGTCCATGTCAGTAGCATCCTCTATGGTATGAGCAGTTTTAGTGACAGGAGAAGCCAGAGGTTCTGCTTTGTGCTTCAGTCCATGAGAAAACACCAAGTTGTCTAGATAAGCATAGTAGAGGTAGCAAGCTGTTGAGCCTCAGAATAGAAAATGTTGTCAATGTTAGATTCATCTAGAGGAAGTACCAATAAGACAGAGCTGTTGTGGCAATGTCCCTGAAAGACTCAACAACTAAGAAGCAGGAATAATCAGACAGGACCTAGCAGTAAGAGGAGAGCTTTACAGTCATGAACTTCTTTGGTACCACCACCAATAGTGGCTGCCTTCTTGGAATGCTTGGAAGCATGGGTAACCTGGGGTTCCTTTGGTTTCTTGAGGACCTTGACATCTTTGGGCCTGGAAGTTGTGTCCTGAAAGAAGTAAGGACATTGAGTCTAAAGGAGGATAAAAGGGGGAAAAAGAGAAAGAACTCACTAGAGTCTCAACCTTTAGTTTGAGGAACAGGCTCATGAGTTGATCAATGGTGGTATGGGCAGGACAGAAACATTTGCACATTAGAGGTTTCAGTGACTATGATTATGTCTTCATCCTCAGGTTTGTTATTAACATAAGGCTTGTAGCTCTGTGGTGAAGGAACATGAGCAGAAGAAAAGTGAGTTAGCAAGAAAAGGCATACTAGATTGCAGGCCTCATGGGAATCATACAGAGCAGGGATGATATCCTTGTGCTTGAGCTAGAGGAGAATATAAATGGGCACATAGAAAGATAGACAATTGAAGCATACCCCACTTATTGGCAACCAAGTAGAGCATGCAATAGCAATACTCATATTCCAAAGCAGGAATCTGGTTGTAATCCTTAAGGCTAGCTTAGAAAGGGGAAAGCTTAGAAAGAAAGAGAGCAGCAAATGTGCTAGTATTTTCACCTCATTTTCCACCCAAGAATCTAGAATAATGATTAGTAGAATTCAGAATGGGAGACAGATCAGCTGACAGATCAACAAATTGCAAAGATCCTATCAAGATGGAAGGCAGAAAAACATAAGTGAAGAAACAGCAAAAATAGAAGCAAAAGTATTTTGGGCATGATTTTAAAAGAAAAGAAAGCCAGGAAAAGTTATGCCATCAATAAGACAATTGCTTAAAACTTTGGAAGGGACAAGAAAGGAAAGAACATTGAAGAAAATACAAAATACAATATATTAACTGTCTGCCACATATTTTCAACAACTCTTTGAGCTGCAGCTTGATCCAGGCAGGCTTGTAAACAAAGATGTAGTTGCAATGTTGGAGGCAATGTGCATCTAGCAAAGCAAAATCAATGATATGAAGAAAAGATTAAAGAAGGGAGTGCACTGAGACTGGAAAGTGAGAACCATGATGCAGAAGGAGGGGACCAAAGCTGGGGTCCTTCTCTGGCAGCTATGCAGGCTCAAAGTTAGATAGGAGGTCAGAAAACAGGAGGTCAAGCTTTCCATGATCAGGCCCAACACTAGGAGAAGATAGCATTTTGTAGGACATGAAAAACCAAGGGGAAAAAAGACAGAGCACAGACTTGTGGTTGAAATGCCACTCAAGTTGTTGTAAGCTGGAATATGGCATATGCATGAAAATCTGCTGAGACCATGCTCAGCTGGAAAAAAAAAGAAAAAATAGTTAAATAGGACAAAGAAAGAAAGTGTAGAGAAGATGTGCTGTGTTGGCTGCCTGATCCCAGTTGGCAAAGAGGAAGAAAAGGAGCTGCAGTGTTTGATTGTTAAGCTAGGCAATATATAGAGGCAGTACACTGGCAAGAGTATGCTGGAGTTCCTGACAATTGAGGTTGGCAAGGTCTATAATGATAGTAGAAAAAGAAGAGAGAAGGCACTGCCATTTTAGTTAAAATCAGACTGACCCAGTCAGTGCTGGCTGCCCGACACCAACAAATCAAACAAAGCATGTGACACTAGCATGTGACTTCTATCAACCAAACACTAACAACACAGACTGTTACTGACAATCATCTTAACAACTGAGCCAACCTTGAACAATCCAGCCCCTTCTACGGCCCTCAACCGGTGGCTGACAATCAATTGTAACTGCGTTACTGATGAACCAACAATTGTAAATTTATTTTCACTTATAATTTTCACTTACAATTTTCTTTTTGATCTACTTACAATTTTCCTATTCAATAGTGGCCCCCAATGTGCACTATCACATGTGACGACTACACTTACTATCTCTTACCAGTTTCCCCTTTGGTCACCTTACATACTTATAAATACTGCCCTGTCAGTGGCTAATCATCATCAAATTGTACCAGAGTCTAGTCCCTGTTCCAGACCATGCTTCAGATCCCTTTTTGCTCTTGCTTTGTTACCGGCTGATTTGGGTTTACCTAGTCCAGTCTCTTCTTGTTTGTCTCTAAGCTTAACGGTATTGTTGAACTTAGCCCTTGCTGCCTTTGTTATGTGCCATATGGGCGCCCTTGTTTTGCCTTTGTTAAGCACCATACAGGTGCCCTAGTCAAGCCTTTGTTAATGCTAGCACCTACAGCTAGCGACTCGTATATCTCTGTTAACTCCTCCTTCATCTCTTAATGACCTTCTGGGTTTTCACAGATCTCTTAAAACTGCTGCAATTTGGTAGCAACACTAACAGCTGCACCATTACGTTACCTCTTACTGCTGATACGACCCAATCAGCGCTGGCTGCCCGACACCAACAAGTCAAACCAAGCACGTGACCTCAGCATGTGACCGCTACCAACCAACTGCTAACGACACCGACCGCTACTGACCTTTTCCTTAATGACCAAGCCAACCTTTGACAATCCAGCCCCCTCTCTACGGCCCCTGACTGGCAGCCAACGATCAATCGTAAAATAATTTTCACTTACTATTTTTCTTCCTCGATCTACTTACAATTTTTATCATATTACTTACAATTTTCCTATTCAATAGCGGCCCCCGACATGCATTATCACATGCAACCGCTACACTTACTATCTCTTACCAGTTTCTCCTTTTATTTCCTTATGCACCTATAAATACTGCCCTGTCAGTAGCTAAACATCATCGAATCATACCAGAGTCTAGTCCCCTGTTTCAGACTACACTTAAGATCTTGTTCTCGCTCTCGCTTCGTTAATGGCTGATTTGGGTTTACCCAGTCCAGTCTCCTTCAGTTTCCGCGCTCAGCTTAATGGTATCGTTAAACTTAGCACTTGTCGTCTTTGTTACGCACCATATGGGCGCCCTTGCTTTGCCTTCGTCAAGCACCATATGGGTGCCCTTGTCTTGCCTTTGTTAACGCTAGCGCTTATGGCTAGCGACTCGTATATTTCTGTTAACTCCTCTTAAATTCCTTAACAACCTTCTGGGTCTTTACAGATCTCTCATCCCACAACGATTCGGTAGTGACACTAACGGCTGCACCGCTATCTCTTACCACTCTCGCTCACTTCCTTACCGACCCCAACCTCACAACTCCTTACCAGGTTTCTGGGACTTTGCTAGACTCCTCTCACACACACATGTAACGCTACTACTTGCTAGCTATCTCTATCTAGCTGGTCTTGTTGGTTGTTTCCTGCACGGCAGCTAGGTGGCAAGTCAGTGCATCATTTTGGAGCCCACTGCAAGGGGTTCTATAGCAAAATTCCACAGGAAACTTGCCTCCAGACCAAAAACCACTTATGTCTTGTTATTGAATCTTCGTTCCCCATTATCTCATTTGACATTCCCCCTCCTTCACCGTTAACACCCTTAATGACTCCACCTCGTAACCTTGAAGAGGAACTCGCTACTGCTAGGGAACTTCTTGACATTAACAAACTCCTAGAGAACTTCCCAGGACATCACATCGACAACTTCCTCAATGCACTGCTACTGCCGTTATCCCCCGATCCCTACTCCCCAGTCCAACCTAACACACCCTTACCAACACCCATTAACCCTACCAACATGGGTGATGCCTGTCTTTCCCACCCTATGCCACCTCAAAACGACTCTACTGCACCTAAATGGGATGAGAGTTGCCCTCAAGAGCTTGCCCAGTACTTCTGCGAGCTCAAATATCTCTTAGCGGACTGCACTGTTAACGACAATAACCAGAAAAAGGAATACGCCACTCGGTATGTATTGTATGACACTGCGGAGACCTGGCTTGGCTTGCCAGAGTTTAGCGACCATACATATGCTGAATGGAAGATAGCGGTCTTTCATTTATATCCTGGTGCTGAGGAATCTGCCCGTTACACTCTTCAGGATCTTGAGTGACTCGTTAACCAGACATTCTTGGCCGGTATCTTGACTCTCGGACACTTCTTGGATTACTATAGGGACTTCCAGCGCCTGGCGCGTTGGCTCCTGGCTAAAGGAAAGATCTACCGAAATGAGGAGTGCCATCTATTCCAGCAAGGCATACCAACTCTGTTATGGTCCAAGCTCGTCCACCGTTTAGAAATCACCCTTCCCGATCATCACCCAGAGGACCCCTATGAGGTAGACCAAGTCTTTGAAGCTGCCAAATGGGTTCTGAAGGGTACCGACACTGCTACAACTTCGAAAAAGCTGCTGACCACTAACGCTAAGACTCCCACCATTAGCCTTGCTGCCCTCATACCAACAACAATCATTAAAAAGGAACCTCTCGACATTGCTGCTGCCGCTATTGTTAACGCTCTGGCAGGCATGGAGGAAAAGATGGCTGCATTGACTGCCAGTAACAGCTCTCAGTCCCGCATCTCTCAACCCCCTAGCAACAACTGCCACTTCTGCGGCAAAACTGGTCACACTATGGTATGAGGCAATTGCATTAAGCTGGAAAGCTTCATCAGTCAAGGCAAGATCCATCGAAATCATGAAGGCAAGGTTGTCTTACCGTCTGGTGCTATGATCCCCAACTACATTGGCAAATGGCTCTAATGCATCAACGAATGGCACAGGCTGAACCCCAACCAGCTTCTTACTGGTCACCTCAGCGCTAACGCTAACCCCAATGTGGAACAGCTCCAAGGCATGTCCCAGACATTTATCCGCAAAGTCTTGCAACCGGAAACTGCTAGCCCAGGAACATTATCCAGGGAAGAATGCGTTGCTGCCTTAGAACGGGAACTTTACACTCTATGCCACCCAGCAGAAGTCTTTGATGGTATTGAGATCCCTTGCACTAAGGGATATTGACTGGTTCCCCCTAAAGCCGCTAACAACTCCACTACTGCCAGTTTCCCCGCCGTTAATGAACGATCCATCCCTGCCAGTCCTCCTGTCGCTAACAAACATCCTGCTGCTGCATCTGCTACCAGCACTGCTAAAGCCCCTAAGCCACCAGTTGTTAACCATGTTCCCATGGTAGATCCCCCAGTTCACCCTTATTCTGGTATCTTGTCTCACTATCAGCCTCCGACCAATCGAAACTTTGGCCCTTCGGACAAATGCCCTGATGCTGCTTACTGAAGTACGGCCCCCATCATCGAACAGTCTAAACAGGTATTTGACCGCGTAATTCAGACCAAGCTTACCGTCTCTGTCGGCAAACTCTGCTCCCTCTCTAACGACATCCGGAATCAGTTCAGAAATGCTGTTATGCCTAAACAGACCATGCCTCCTAACATCACCGCTTTTCAAGAGTCTACCGACATCCTTGACAACACCCTGCCTTCATTTTCCCTTAACAACACTCCTGCTACCAACTCTCCGCTTACCGACGCCGCTAGAGCCCAAGTCACCTCGATAGACCCAGTGGAAGCATACATCAAGTCGCTACCACCTGATGAGGAGCTGGTTACGTTAACAGTCACTCAGGAATCTCAGGCAATTTGGTCTATCATGCTCTTGGTTGATAATCATGAGGAAATCAAATGTATAGCAGATAGCAGCTCCCAGATCATCTCCATGTCTGCTGAAGTTGCTAACTATCTTGGCATATCCTATGACTCTAGCATCATTCTGAACATGCAGAGCGCTAACGGTACTATGGACAAATCTCTCGGTCTAGCTCGTAATGTCCCCTGCACAGTTGATGGTATCATGCTGTACCTTCAGATCCATGTCCTACGCTCTCCTGCTTACAATATCCTGCTTGGTTGCCCCTTTGATGTCCTTACCAAGAGTACCGTTGACACACTTAGCAAAACGGAAACCACAATAACAATAACAGACCCCAATACCGGACTTTGTTGCACCATCCCTACATTTCCCCACGGTCACCACAAGCAACAGAAGGTCCAGCCCAAGTATAGCGCAGGACTGCCCCGTTGCTTTCGCCACCACCCCCATGGTTAACAACTCTGAGGAAGACTTAGCAGTTGTCCTCGATTACGACCACCAAAAGCACTCCGTTATAGTGCAAGCGCATACCCCACTTGATCCCAAAATATTAGAAAACCAAAAACAGTTTCCAACAATTTCTCTCTTGCTTATTTATATGCAACTGCTAGCGACCTTTCCGAGACTGTTATCCTGCCTCACTCTTATTTTGTTTCCACTAGTCTCTCTAATCCTTTAATTCTTGGTCAAGCATCTGGAATGCTCGATATTCTCTCAGCCCCCGTTTACGTTAATGTCCCCTTCCCAGCCGTTTACACTGCCGCTGAGCCAAAATGCAAAGGGGTCCAAGTCAAGAAGAAATATAAGCCAGTTGCATTGAAGACCAAGCCCGTCGCTAGCCAGGTTAGCAAAGACTTTTGAATGAAACAACATATCCTTGGCGACCCCTTAGCAAACATACCCAAGCTCGATCCTAATCCCCCTCCCTTCTTACCGACTCCTCGCTTTACCAAAGACCACAAAGCAACTTTTGTTAAGGAACATGATACCGGCTTTCTTACCCAAGATGAGCTTAACGTACTCATGGATGTTGTCACTAAGCAACAAAACACATTTGCTTGGGAAGACTCCAAAAGAGGTAGCCTACAACCTGACTTCTTCCCTCCCGTTCACATACCAACCATCCCTGGGTTCAGCACAACCGACTGATACCGCCAGGCCTTGAAAAGGAGATCTGTGAGGATCATTCATAGCAAGATCCAAGCAGGCATTTACAAACCCTCAAACTCCGCTTACCGGTCCCGCTAGTTTTGTGTATTGAAGAAAAACGGTAAACTTCGCCTAGTCCACAGCCTTGAGCCATTAAACCAAGTCACAATCCACCACTCTGGTGTTCTCCCTTTCCCTGACCACATTGCCAAATCCTTTGCTAGCCACATTTGCAGCGCTACCCTTGACCTCTACGTTGGCTACAATGAACACGTTATCAATCCCACTTCTTGCGACTTAACTTTCCAGACACCTTTTGGCGCTCTCCATTTAGTAATGCTACCTATGGGATGGACTAACGCTGCGCCCATCTTCCACAACGACATCACACACATCCTCCAGCCCAAGATCCCCCATAACACTCTCAGCTTCATTGACGACATTGGCATTAAAGGCCCGAAGGACTGGAAACTCGTTAACGGCACACCAGCTAAGCATCCCGACAATCCCAACATTTGTTTAGCACTTTGGGAGTTCTTTGAACTCCTGAACCGTGTCCTTCAGCGGATGAAGTACTGCGGTGGTACTTTCTCTGGTCATAAGCTAGTCCTTTGCACACCAACCTTCAAGATCCTTGGCCATGTTTGCACCCCTAATGGCTGAGTGCCTGACAAAAACTGTTTAGCACTATTGGACTGCTGGGGCCCATGCCAGTTGTTAACCAAAGTCCACGCCTTCCTAGGTACCATTGGAGTCCTCCAGATGTTTGTTAAGAACTTTGCCCATCACGCCCATCACCTCACAAAGCTCACCCGTACCAGAGTTCCCTTCAAATTTGGACCCAATCAGTTTAATGCCCAGAAAGACCTCGTCAAGGCCTTGCACAACGCTAAACCCCTCGTTCCTATTGATTACAAATCCTATGATCCTGTTATCTTAGCGGTCGACACTTCCTACATAGTGGTCAGTTTCTACCTTTGCCAGTGCACTACCAACAATTGCAAACAACGTCACTATAACCATTTCGGCTCCATTACCCTTAACAAACAAGAAGCTCGCTTCAGTCAGCCCAAGCTCAAGCTTTACAGTTTGTACTGGGCCTTGCAGGCGCTACGCATGTACCTCCTAGGCATTAGGAACCTTATTGTCAAAGTCGACGCCCGCTACATCAAAGGTATGCTACAGAACCCTGACATTCAGCCTTCAGCTAGTATGAACCGCTGGATCATGGCTATCCTTATGTTTCACTTTGAGCTTGTACACATTAAAGAAACTTTCCATGGACCCAATGGACTTTTGCAATGACCGTTACAGCCTACCGACCCTCCCCCAGACAATACCGACAACGACATCTTCAAAGATTGGGTCGACCGTATGCATGGATTTATGCACCATGTCCAGTTACCGACCGCCCTTGCCCGTTCAGCCTCTACTGCCCCTCGTTTACTCCCATTTGCCCATTACCTTTCGACTCTAGCGACATTTGTTAATGACACCGTTCCTCTTACCAAAGTCTTGATTCCACCCATTACCAACCCCCTCTCCTACGACAACGTCCCTCGCTCATCCAAGGCTCTTGCCAGCGACAAAAGAGTCCAACTTGTTAAGCAGTGGCTTACCAACTTCAAGAGACCACCGGGCAACAAGGCCCTCGCTATCTTTGCTATGCTAGTGGCTTCTTCCTTGCTAGCGGCAAGCTCTTGTGATGCAATCATAGCGGTGAGCACAAGCTCTTCATACCAACCGACTGGCAACTTCGCATCCTGCACGCTATGCATGATGACCTTGGACATTGCGGTTTGTTCGCTATGAGAGCTGCCCTGCTGGAGCACTTTTGGTGGCCACAGGTGGCGGCCGATATCGTTTGGTACATCTGCTCATGCCACATTTGCCAAGTCCACCAAACAACCAAAGTCCTCATACCATCTACCGTCGCTACTCCCACCGCTCTCTTCAGCAAAATCTACATCGACACCATGTTCATGCCGCCTTTGAACAAGTTCAAGTATATCATCCAAGGATGCTGTTTGTTAATCCATTATCTCAAATTCCACATGCTTGCTTGCAAAAATACCAACGCTATTGCTAAGTGGCTCTTCAAAGACATCATCTGCCGCTGGGGTGTCCTTAATAAAATCGTTACCGATAACGGTCCCCCCATCATTAAAGCTGTTGCATACCTCGCCAAGAAGTACCACATCAACCACATTCACATATCCAGTTACAACAAACATGCTAACGGTATTGCCAAATGACCTCACTTCAACATTAGACAAGCCCTCTTCAAAGCCATTAACGGAGACCAGTCCAAGTGAAGCTCAGCCGCTTACTCTGTCTTCTGGTCAGAACACGTTACTGTCTGCCACCGCATGGGCTGCTCTCCTTACTACGCCGCTACCAGTACCCATCTTCTATTCCCTCCAACAGCATAGAAGCAACCTATCTCCAGCCACCTCCCGATTCCTTGTTAACAACTACTGACCTCATTGCTTGACGCGCCATTGACCTCCAACAAAGACAAACCGATCTCGACCATTTACACGATACCATCCTTGATACCTAGGACCGCTAGTGGTAATATCACAAAACCGTGGAGGCTCTTACATTCTCTGAAAACTGGATGGATCAGTACTCCACCGACTGGTAGCCGCCTTCTGCTTAGTCCCTTACTTTGCCCGTGGACACATCCCTCTCCCTACCAATGCTTTCAACATCGATACCAACCGTTTAAGAATGTGTCAGGTCCCGCTGACAACGGGGGCTCAGCTACACTGGCGAGTCCTTACTAGGCGAGCTCAGGAGGCTAAGTACGGGTCCGGGGCTTTGCGGAAGCTCCGGGTACAGCTACGAGTGGTCCAGGGGAAGTCCAGACGCTCCGGGGTACGAGTAGTGCCGCGTGCAAAGTGGAAAGTGCTCCGGGTAAAGGAGCACGGGAGCAGGGGAGATGGGTAAAGAGACGGGAAGAGAAATGGAAGGGAGAAATGAGTCATGGAACGGAACGAGGCACGGAGACGAGAGACGAGAGACGAGAGACGAGACAGGAGAGAGAGAGGCAAGAGAATAGATTGAGATTGAGATAGAGACAGAGACAGAGACACGGAAATACGGAGAACTATGGTTAATATCAAGACTACTTTACTCGTATGCTATCCTATGGTTTAAGTACTACCCTTCCGCTAAGTCCCGGGTAGGATTCTAGCCGGGACTGGGACATCTGATTCTTCCGGCTAAGTCCCCGGACTGGCTCCCAGCCCTGGGGTCGTGATAGTGGTCGGGGCGTGCTGGCGCGGGTTACGGTGGGCTTGTGTCGGGCGGGTCGGCGGTCGTGCTGCGTGATGGTGGCGCCCCTCGGCGCCACAGAAGCAGGTGGTGTTGTGACGTGCCGGCGGTTTGCGGGAGGAATGTTGCGGAACGTTATGTGATGGCCGGGATGCCGGGGGTCTGGGTGTGTCCAGTGACAGGGAAGCCTTGGGGTGACGTGTCAGCCGAGATGCCGGGATTCGGTGATGGCCGGGGATCTGTTCGGAGATGGCCGCGGGTGTTGCCGGTGCAGTGTTGGGAGGTTGTTGGCAGTCCCGGAGGTGCACCGGGGGTGCAGGGGAGGTGTGTGTTGGGGCCGGGGCAGCATATGGAGGTCCGGAGATGGCGGGGTCATGACAGAATGTTAGAAGAAACCGACTTACTCGACAATGAAGACTCCTTTAATCACGACGACTCATTGGACAATGCCGCCAAAGAAGACTAGAAAACATCGTTTACACCTATCCACCCCACTCACCATTAAAACCCCAAAAACCTTAACAGCTCCCAATAAGCCCTTATTTCTATTGTCTCATTTCCCTTTTCATCTTTACTTACTCCATTTCTATTCATCATAGACTCTCTTTCTACATATGCTTTCTTACATACACGCCTACTGTTAAGCCCTTTATTTATTCTTTCTAATTTTTCACCACCGTTCCCCATCTGTCAGGTCCCGCTGACGACGGGGGCTCAGCTACACTGGCGAGTCCTTAGTAGGCAAGCTCAGGAGGCTAAGTACAGGCCCGGGGCTTTGTGGAAGCTCCGGGTACAGCTACGAGTGGTCCGGGGGAAGTCCAGACGCTCTGGGGTATGAGTAGTGACGCGCGTGAAGTTGAAAGTGCTCCGGGTAGGGGGGCACAAGGACAGGGGGTAGGGTAGGGACACAACAAAGGGGGAACGGGTGGCAAAGGGGGATGGTATGGATCGGGGATGGATTGGCTAGGAGACCGGGATGGGGAGAGAAAGAGATACGGACAGTAGGTAGGGAAACTGAGAAGAGAAACAGAATAGAGATAGAGAGATGGAGGAGAGATACGGAACAGAGATACGAGTCACGGAACAGAAACGAGGCACGGAGATGAGAGACAAGAGACGAGAGACAAGACGAGAGAGAGAGGCAAGAGAATAGATTGAGATTGAGATAGAGACGGAGACAGAGACAGAGACAGAGACACGGAAATACAGAGAACTATGGTTAATATCAAGACTACTTCACTCGTATGCTATCCTATGGTTTATGTACTACCCTTCCGCTAAGTCCCGGGTAGGATTCTAGCCGGGACCGAGGCGTCTGATTCCTCCGGCTAAGTCCCGGGACTGGCTCCCAGCCCCGGGGTCGTGATAGTGGTCAGGGCATGCTGGCGCGGGTTACGGCGGGCTTGTGTCGGGTGGGTCAGCGGTCATGGTGCGTGGTGGTGGCGCCCCCCAGCACCACAGAAGCAGGTGGCATTGTGACATGCCGACAGTTTGTGGGAGGAATGTTGCGGAACATTATTCGATGGCCAGGATGCCGGGGGTCCGGATGCGTCCGGTGACAGGGAAGCCTTGGGGTGATGTGTCAGCTGAGGTGCCATGGTTCGGTGATGGCCATGGATCTGTTTGGAGATGGCTGCGGGTGTTGCCGGTGCAGCATTGGGAGGTTGTTGGTGGTCCTGGAGGTGCGCAAGGGGTGCGGGGAAGGTGTGTGTTGAGCCTGGGGCAGCGTATGGGAGTCCGGAGATGGTGGGGTCATGACATTACCCCCCCTTCAGCGTCGAGACCCTTTGAGACGGGGGCCGCGGTGGCGGTGTCGTGGGAATTCGAACCCGAAGCTAGTGCTGGCACAGAAGTTCGTGGAATTGAAGTCGAAGATGTACGGCGGTGATACGCCTCGGTCAGTGCTGGCTGCCCGACACCGACAAGTCGAACCAAGCACGTGACCTCAGCACGTGACCGCTACCGGCCGACCGCTAACGACACCGACCGTTACCGACCTTTCCCTTAACGACCCAGCCGACCTTGCGACAGTTCAGGCCTCTCTCTCTACAGCCCCTGACATGCATTATCACATGCATCCGCTTCGCCTACTATCTATTACCGTTTTCCCCTTTTATTGTCTTACCCCTGACCCGCATTATCGCATTATCACATGCAACCGCTACGCTTACTGTCTATTACCGTTTTTCCCCTTTTACCTACTGTTTTACTTACCTATAAATACTGCCCTGTCAGTAGCTACAACACATCGAATCATACCAGAGTTTAGTCCCCACTTCAGACTGCACTTAAGATCTCGTTCACGCTCTTGCTTTGTTAACAACTGATTTGGGATTACCCAGTCCAGTCTACTTTGCTCCTCGTCGCCTTCGTTAAGCACCATACGGGTGCACTCGCTCCACTTTTGTTAAGCACCATACGGGTGCCCTTGCTTCGCCTTCATTAACGCTAGCGCTTACGGCTAGCGGCTCGTACATTTCCGTTAACTCTTCCGTTATTCCTTAATGACTTTTTGGGTCTTTTACAGATTTCCCCTTAGCGACTGTTTGGCGCAGACATTAGCGGCCGCACCGTTATCTCTTACCGCTCCCTCACACTTCCTTACCGACTCTGACCTCACATTTCCTTACCGAGTTTCCGGGACTTTGCTAGACTCCTCTCACACACACGTAACGCTACTGCTTGCTAGCTATCCCTATCTAGCTGGTCTTGTTGGTTGTTCCCTGCACGGCAGCTAGGCGGCAAGTCAGCGCATCATTTTGGAGCCCACCGCGAGGGGTTCTATAGTAAAAATTCCACCGGAAACTCGCCTCCAGGCTAAAAACCGCTTACGTCTCGTTACCGAAGCTTTGCTCCCCGTTATCCCTTTTGACATTCCCCCACCTTCGCCGTTAACACCCTTAACGACTCCACCTCGTAACCTCAAAGAGGAACTTGCTACCGCTAGGGAACTTCTCAACGTTACCGAACTCTTAGAGAACTTCCCAGGCCATCACATCGACAACTTCCTCGACGCACCGCTACCACCGTTATCCCCAGACCCTTATTCCCCAGTTCAATCCTCTACGCCCTTACCGACACCCGTTAACCCTACCGCCATGGGTGACGCCCGCCATTCCCGCCATATGCCACCTCGCAACGACTCTGCCGCGCCTAAGTGGGACGAGAGTTGCCCCCGAGAGCTCGCCCAGTATTTCCGCGAGCTCAAATATCTCTTAGCGGATTGCGCCGTTAACGACGATAACCAGAAAAAGGAATACACCGCTCAGTATGTATCGTATGACACCGCGGAGACCTGGCTTGGCTTGCCAGAGTTTAGTGACCATACCTATGCCGAGTGGAAAGTAGCGGTCTTTCGTTTATATCCTGGCGCTGAGGAATCTGCCCGTTACACTCTTCAGGATCTCGACCGACTCGTGAACCAGACTTTCTCAACCGGTATCTCTACTCTTGGACACTTCTCGGACTACTATAGGGACTTCCAGCGCCTGGTGCGTTGGCTCCTGGCCAAAAGCAAGATCTACCCGGAACGAGGAACGCCGTCTGTTCCAGCAAGGCATACCGACTTCACTATGGTCCAAACTCGTCCGCCGTCTCGAAATCACCCTTCCCAACCATCACCCGGAGGACCCCTATGAGGTAGAACAAGTCTTTGAAGCTGCCAAATGGGTTCTGAAGGGTACCGACACTGCCACGACTTCGAAGAAACTGACGACCGCTAACGCTAAGACTCCCACCATTGACACCCCGCCCCCGTACCAACCACTATCATTAAAAAGGAACCTCTCGACATTGCCGCCGCCGCTATCGTTAACGCTCTCACACGTATGGAGGAAAAGATGGCTGCATTGGCTGCCGGTAACAGCTCTCAGCCCCATGCCTCTCGACCTCTTAGCGACAGTTGCCACTTCTGCGGCGAAACCGGTCACACAATGGTACGAGGCAATTGCGTTAAGCTTGAAAGCTTCATCAGTCAAGGCAAAATCTGTCGGAACCACAAAGGCAAGGTTGTCTTACCGTCAGGTGCTATGATCCCCAACTATGTCAGCAAACGGCTCTATATGGAACGCGTCGACGAATGGCACAGGCTCAACCCCAACCAGATTCTTACCGGCCGGCTCACCTCTAATGCTAACCCTGACGCGGAACAACTCCAAGGCATGTCCCAGACGTTTATTCACGAAGTCTTGCAACCGGCAACCGCTAGCCCAGGAACGTTATCCAGGGAAGAACATGTCGCTGCCTTAGAATGGGAACTCTACGCTCTTCGCCGCCCAGCAGAAGTCTTTGACGGTATCAAAATCCCTCGTGCTAAGGGATATCGACCGGTTCCCCCTAAAGCCGCTAATGACTCTACCGCTACCAGTTCTCCCGCTAGTCCCCCTGTCGCTAACTAACGTCCTGCCCCTGCCTCTGCTACCAGTACCGCTAAAGTCCCTGAGCCGCCAGTCGTTAACCACGTTCCCACGGTCGATCCCCCAGTCCACCCCTATTCCGGTATCTCGTCTCGCTACCAGCCCCCG
>QGOB01001211.1:0-54723 GCA_003313055.1 Termitomyces sp. MG145 | reverse complement strand
GCCGGGGTTCGGTGATGGCTGGGGATCTGTTCGGAGATGGCCGCGGGTGTTGCCGGTGCAGCGTTGGGAGGTCGTTGGCAGTCCTGGAGGTGTGCAAGGGGTGCGGGGGAGGTGTGTGTCGGGGCCAGGGCTGCGTATGGGGGTCCGGAGGTGGCGGGGTCGTGACACTTGCAAAGTTGGGGCTGGAATTAAGCATTGAATTTTGAACACAAGGCCCTAACCAAGCTTGTGAGGTTGGGGCTGGGATGAAGCATTAAGTTTTAAACACAAGGCCCTAACCAAGCTTGTGATGTTGGGGGCTGGGATTAAGCATTGAGTTTTGAACACAAGGCCCTAACCAAGCTTGCAAAGTTGGGGCTGGAATTAAGCATTGAATTTTGAACACAAGGCCCTAACCAAGCTTGTGAAGTTGGGGCTAGGATTAAGCATTGAGTTTTGAACACAAGGCCCTGACCAAGCTTGTGAGGTTGGGGCCAGGATGCAGTTGGAGTTTGGGGGTGAGCCCCCCAATGAGCTACATACCTGTGCCAAAGGCACAGGACATAGCTTGTTCTACTAAAATCTGCTCCATTTCCACAAACATTTTTTGAATGTCTTCAAAGGTAATCTGACTTCCCTCATAGAGCATCATCTGGTAATGTTTTCAGTCCACCCCACCAGACCTGAGGCAGTGCCATGGTTGATTCAGCAATTGCTGTTGTGCAATGTTGCAGTGAATGCAGTGTATTAAAAGTTGAATCATACTTTTCAGTAATCCACCATGCAAATCATTCCATTTCATCTTGATAGTCATCCTAATTTCCCTTTGTAGAGGTCAATTCAATTTCCATAAATTCAGACAGGATAGAACTTACTGCTTTAGTCTAACATCAGAGTGGAAGGTTGAAATGTCATTCTCTAAGTCAACGATGTGCACACACCTGGGGGCCCATTTTGGATTGCTTATGTAATCAAATCCTTTGTTCTGCAAACTTTCATGATGGTGGTTCAAGATCAAGAGTTGAATTCAAACTCAGCCAAGTGAAACTCTGAGGGATCAACTTTAGGGCAAGTCATTGGACACTTGTAGGCCAAATTCAGGCTCTCATCTGTAGGAGTCCAGCACACATGTTGAAATCACTCTAACTTGAACCGTTGTCTTGCAATTGGCCAAACAAGTTGCTTAGATGCAATTTTTTTTTTTCTCAAAAAACCTTATCACACCCTAGATTTGGCCTGTGGGGATCTGGCACACTTGGTAAAATAGCTTCAACTAGAGCCGTCATCTCACAATTGGCCAAACAAGTCGCTTAGACACGACTTTTTTTTTTTTCCTCTAAAAAACTCTTGAATGGAATATTTTAACCCATCTGAGTGCAGGAGTCGCAGCAACCACTCAAATAGATGTCAAAGACAAGATAGGTTGACAGTCCTGCAACACGTGCTATTAACTTGTTGAATGGATGAGCCCAAGAAACAAAGATCACTTTCAGATCAGCAGACAGTGCAGTCCTCCTTAAAACTCAAATTATACATTGTCTTATCTACTGTCTTTTCAATCTTCTTCCAATCTGACCGCCGCTGGATGAACTCGTAGATGTCCTGTCAGAATCGTCAGCTATCGCCATGGAACATTGCGAGGAAAGAGCAGCGCACTTCGGGTCTGTAAGCACCACCGTACCGTGTCACGTCACGGACGATCTGTGCAAGGTCTTTGGCATCCTCAACGACATAGACATGGCCAAGCATCTTCAAATGAGAGAAGTCTGAGATGATTGATGGAACCTGATGGAATTCAGTTGAAAGAACGAAAAGTAGAGGACAGATTCTACATACCCTGAGAGATGAGATGAATGTATAGTAGGTATTAAGATCCGCGATGACACGGAATCCGCCATTCAGTGAGATTATCTGGCGCTTGATGTGTTTCTGCAGAACTCTTTCAAGAACATTAGGATACATCTCCTCTGGAAGGTACAAGAACTTACGCTATAAGCCGAATTCCAACTTCCTGGTAAAATACCTCCAGAACCTCCTTGCTGGTGCTCCCCTTGAGCAGCTTGCAGTGCATCTCCAGGCATTTGATCGCTTCGGAGCATCCGTGAGTGGGTCCCAATTCCAATGGGCCATCATCGGGATAATACTCGCGTGGTCCTGTTAGCATCACGAGAATGTGTTCTACCTAGCGAAGAAGAGTTGAGCCAGATCATGAAAAGAAATTAGTGAATGTGCACATACTTGGTTCATGAGGACTTCAGTACCAGCATTCAGCCCACCTGCGACGGAATCGTCGAGTGCGTTCTCAAACCGCTTTTTCTCTCTCACGACACCATTGAGGAAGTCTGTATGGTCAATATGATGCGCCTAATCCTTTAATTGAGCGTTCGTCGCACAAGCACAGAAATTTCCAGAACTCACTAGCTCCTTATCAAAGTATACCTGCACCATCGACTGAATCGTATCACCTATATGGACAAGTTCGAAGAACTGCAGCAATGGCGCGACGCTCGTCGTCACCTCATGTTCTACCGGCTTATACTCCCGCATCTGCTCTGTCGCTCTGTCGCTCATTCCATCAGCGGCCCATTCCACGATATCAGAAAAACAGGCATACTTTGCAAAACCCTTGCGAAGATGCTCGTCCCCAAGTGCGCCAAGCATGAGGATAAATAGTTCCTCAATGGTGTTTCGAACACGGTGCCCGTAGTGCCCTGGGTATCCTGAAAACGTCTCAATACGCTTGAGCGCCTCACGGTCCGCGTGTATCACTTCTAGTGCCACATCGAGTGAGAGAAGGAGCTCGAGCTTGTTCTCCGGTGCCGACAATGACGAGGTCATTGTCCGCGACGTGGCGGAGGATATTACAGTCGGAGTAGGGGAGGTCCGTGAGCCTACACGAGTAAAAAGGGATAAGCAGGCAATCAGTACCATAAGCCGACGAGGCTAGAGAGGCGGGCGTACCATTCCGAGTACGTACATCCAACTCCTTCTCATCCCCCATCTCCGTCTTCTCATTTCCATCCTCATCAACATCTCCAACCTCAAACACCGTGCTCCCCTCCTCTGACGCTTGATATGCACTCCCATTCCCACTAGCTCCCCAACCCATCTTGCTGACACCACCACTATACTTTCCACCACCTCCGCCGGCGCTCCCTCCCCATCTCGTAGGATTGAGCATCGCGATACCTTGCACGGCTGCTGTTCCGCCGCTGACGATTGCCCCACCGACTGCGCCGACGGTGCGTGGAACGATGGTCACAGGGAGGAGAAGTACGGATGTGAAGGATGCTAGGACGTTGCGCTTGATTTGTGCGGGGTTTTGGGAGGACAGGAAGTAGGGCTGGGAAGTGTGTTGGTGATGGTATTGTTGTGTTTCCGCGGATGCAGCTAAGGAAGCGGAGCTGTTTGTTGATAGTGGAGTGGGGGCATATCCTGCAAGCTGTGGTGAGGACTTGAGCAGAGGTTTGGGCAAAGAAGGGAACGCTGACTTCACGGTCCCATGCTTTACAGATCGCGCTAAAGACGTTCTTGGCGAATTCGACTTCCTCGTCGAGGTACTCGTCCATATTGGTTTCGAACATCTGATACCTGCTTCCGGTGAGAGGAACCAGCTCGCGGTGGGAATACCACTTACACGACGTCTTCGGCTTTTGTAGTTGTGATGATGTCTTCTGGTCTTACGACGTCTTTGTCCCGAGGTCGTGCTTGTGCCACGCGTACTAAGGCATCGACCATACGCCAAGCCTCCTTGAACGAGGCGGCAGTTGCTTGGAGAAAGATGGAGGAGTTTGTAGCGGCGCGTGCTTGTGTTAAGAGTGTTGTTATATATTCTCCGACCTTTACAGAATTAAAAGAGGAGGAATGGTAGGCAAGTAAAAGACGCACCACATCAGTAGCGACGCGTTCTGCAAAAAATACTAGCACCTGAGCAGCTGGTGGAAAAACACGAACGGCCCGCGACCCATGTTCCTCGATGGCCTTCAAAACACTTCCCATGAACTCGTCCATCGCGTCGAAGTCCAACGCTCCATCATCCCTGTTAAGTTGTTGAGTTTGAACACGCGCAGAGCCACACAACGTACGTGAAATTGGTCAACGGGTCCCACTGGCCCTGTACATAGAAGATCTCGCACTTCTCAGCCCACATCTTGCCCATCTCCCACTCAGTCGCATTTCCAGTCCACACCTCCCAGCTAGATTCTGAAGCTTCACGCATACTCCCCTCATCCCCACGGCCATCGGCACTGTCAAATGCCGCGAGAAGCCCTGCGTCGAAACGATCCATCGCGGTCTGAAGAGCCTGCCGAAGGGTAGACCATGAACGAAGCGGTTGAACACCTGGCGAAAGAAAGAGGGCCAGGAGGCGTAAGGCCTTTGCGCGGGTACGTAGTGGGAGGCCGTCCATTTGGTTTTGCGAAGCCGGCGACGTGAGAGGGCTCTGCGGCGGCACAAAGAAGGTAGAGAGGGTGGATAGAATTAAATGAGGAGCTGTTGAAGCCAATGTTAATGCAAGTGGCTTCAGTAGATTGTGTGCTCGGATGTATGCCGTCCGTTTTGTCGATGGTATTGGAAATGACAATGAAAGCGGAGGTGGCATTGAAAATCCTGCGACAATTTCTGCCGTTGCAAAATCGCCAAAATCATCATCATTAGGAATCATGGGAGATTGTATGGAACGCGCCGCTCCGAGCTGACTCTTCTGTGCACTCTCAAGAGTGTCGAGCACAACTCCGAGACCATGTTTCTCTATACCCAACGCTGACCATCTAGTATCCCAGAACTTATCTTCATGTATCAAGGAATTAAGCGCTCTCGAAGACCGTGCATAGGCTGGAACATCAGGGATCGGAAGAAAAGAGAGAATGAGCTGGTACAAGTCTGCTGGTAATCGTCCAATGAGGGCTGGCGTAGATAGGTTCTTGGAAGCAACCGTTCCACCACGTATAAGTCGAGCACCAGAGGAAGCATACAGCCGGACGGGCTCAAGAGTCGCAAACTTGTCCATGCAGCCCTCGTCGCAAACAGCGAGCGTTAGTAAATCATTTCTGATCGCCCTGTTGGCAGTCATGTGATCGACTACGATCAGACGGCCCGGCCAAGACGCGACGCGTCGTCGATGGCGAAACGCATGATCGCTCGCAGATGTCTTCTTTCTGATGTTCTCGACACCCACAGGTTTCTTATTATTATTATACAGATTTTTTAAATGAGTTGACTCCAGAACTCACCATGTGGCGTTCTTGTTGAAGTCTTGCGTCTGTGAGTGAACCAGATGAGGAGAAAAGTGACGAAGAACGAGACGGCACATACGCTGGCCTGGAAATGTTGGAGGGATGAAGCCTTTGGGTTTGCGGCAGAATTTCGATTAGCAAAGAAAGGATTACCAGCCACGAGCTTTGACATTCAGCGCCTACTAAGACACCTGTCTCTTGTCCACTCGATGCATATACGTGAGGGCAGTCATGTAACATAGTTATAATAGTAGAATTCTTAATCCTTGAGACACTCAAGTGAATCAGACTGAGTCTAGATTCCAGCTAAGTAACAAAAACACAAGAAGTATGTAAATAGATACTCTTATTGGCATTGTCACACTGTGACAACAAGCAATAGTGTACAGTATATGGCATTATGTGTTAGAGTGTCGCGGATGTGATATGTGTGACGACACAGAGGGGTGCCGCGAACAATGGGCCAGGGCCACATCGAGTGGCACAGTTGCTTTATCCGACAAATGTACTTATACTGGCACACGCCAATAGCACCCTCAGTTCCGTTTATACGTTCTGAGGGTGCGTTACTTACTTACTCACTTACACTCACCGATAGCTCATACATAAACCTAGATTAAGAACTTACAAAGTATTGATCTAGGTACACACAATATAGTTCCGTTTATACGTTCTGAGGATTAAGAACTTACAAAGTATTGATCTAGGTGTTGGTCACACCTAACGTATCGCTGCTATCTGTACGGATTCCAACAGGTTATGGGCTCTCCTTGAGTAGGCTACTGGTCGTATCACTACTCGCTTGGAATCCCCCTTCCCCATTTGGGAAAACCTCCTGTCGCCTTTGTCTTATTCCCCTTGTCGGGGATTCAACCCGAATCTAGAAATCACGTCTATTGTTATCAGCTGATAACAGCGCCCGGGAACACTATCCTACGTTAACACGCATGCCAGTCGAGTCCAAAATGTCCAGCACCGACGCTAGCAATCCATCTATCCGCGCCATCTCAGTCCGAGGGGCTGAGTGGAAGCAAGAGAAGTTCTCTCGCAACTCATCCACAGCCAACTTTGGGAAGTGGTCCAAATCTCTCGAAATACACCTCTCCCTTCTTGGCCTTAAATTCTACGTCTTCCCAACCCATGTGACATGCCCTAGCGCACTCACGGAGCCTGTGGCATACCAGAATTGGGTCTCTAACGACGATCTCGCACGGGCAGTAATACTCACCGCTCTCGACGACTCGGAGTATGAGGGCCTGGACGATGTAAGCACTGCTGCCGGCATGTATGACAGAGTCAAGACTCGGGCAGAAGGCGAGGGACCAGTGCGTATGGTCACTTTGATCCAGGAGATCCTAAAAATTCAGTGCTCTGCTACCGAACCTTTGACCACCACCGCCAAAAAGATCTGCGACACAGTCCATCGCATCTTCGCGATCAAGTCACTAGACAAAGACCTTTTCAAATGCGTTATATTACTGAACAGCCTAAGCAGTCCGCAGTATGCACCCATTCAAGCCCAAGTGTCGAGGGGCCTCGCAGACGCCACGAAAAGCTCTCCCTACACATCAGACAACATTCATAAGCTGATGGAGACCATGCAGAACCTGACAAACCTAAAGTCCTCTAACACCGGCCTCAGCACTGACACGGCCCTTGCCGCAACGACACGAGGACGGTGGAAGTCGCAAAAGCCCTGGCTCCCAGGGCATACGCATCATGCGGGCGCCAAGTGCTGCACCACATGCGCGACACATGGACGGTCCTGCGGAGGTCATGAAGCACAGTTCTGCGCACACCCTGGAGGAGCTATGGAGAAGTTAGGTGTCGAGGCTGCTCGGAATGCAGCACGCGCTGCCTCCACCACTAATACCAACCCTATGCAGCAAGCAAAGGGGAAGTCTGCCAGCACGGGCAGTACGAATGCAAAGGTATTCACCCAGCTCACTGGCCCGAAGGGGAAAGTCTACCTCGTTGAGGACGGTGATCTCGAGAAGCTCCAAACACTAAATACCGCCTCGCCTGCGATCGGCTTCGCAGGGCTGACAACTGACAACATCCCCACCGCTGTTTCCGCCACCGCTGACGAACTCGAGTGGGAAGGCTGGATGGCGTTTCTTGAGGAGGAGGAGCTGACGGTATCCATCGACTGGAAAAATCACATGGAGGTCGACAATCAGAACCAAGAAACCGCCCTCATCTCCACAGTTGACTGCCCATTCTATGTCGATACCGGGGCAACTGTCCACATCTCACCGTACAAATCGGACTTCTCGATACTCCAGCCCATCGAGCCGAGGGATATCAAAGGAGTAGGTGGGTCCGCAATTACTGCACGCGGTGTAGGAAAAATACAGCTATGCACCAAAGATGGAAATCTCCTTTGCCTCCAAAATGCCCTTTATGTCCCAAATTCCACAGTCCGCCTCATCTCTGTCAGCCGGACCTCGATCGACAGCTGCACTAGCTCCTACTTCGATGACCAGGGAGTGACAATCAATGATCGCGACAGCGGGAAAGTGATTGCTCGTGGCCCTCTGTTACGAAGGAGGCTGTATGCCATCGACCTCTGCAAGACAATAACGGAACACGCATACACAGCCCACCAGGGTGCAAACCTGACCACCTGGCACCGTCGCCTCGGCCACGCAAACTACCAAGCTATACTTCAGCTAGCCCGCGATCAAAAGATCAAAGGTGTGCCCACCTTCCCCCACAATCTCATACCCAAGTGTGACAGTTGCATCATTGGTAAACAGACCAAGACACCAGTCCCTAAAATGCGACAGGAGGGGCACAGGGCAACGCATAAGCTGGAGATAGTGTGGGTAGATCTGATGGGGCCAGTCAGCGTACAGTCCAGATCTGGAAATTATTACATACTCGACATAGTCGATGATTCCTCGAATATGCCTTGGTCTATTCCGTTACGAAATAAAGGGGATGCTTTTCATGCATTAAAAACCTGGGAACTGGCTCAAGAGAATGAAAGTGGATGTAAGCTGGGAAAGTATCGGACCGGGTTTGACGGGGAACTAACCAGCAATGAGATGATGAAATGGCTAGAGGGCAGAGGCACCAGAAACGAACACAGTGCACCATACACTTCGGCACACATAGGACGAGTTGAGCGCATGCATTGCACCTTGATGGAAAAGGCAAGAACAATGAGACTGGATGCGAATTGCCCTGAGTACCTCTGGGACGAGTTCTATCTGACTGCTGCCCACCTTCATGCCAAGACGCCGACCAAATCTCTCAACGGAAAGACGCCTTACGAACTCTGGTTCAACCGCATCCCCGACTATTCGTACATGCGTGAAATAGGCTGCAGAGCCTTTGTTCTCGTCCCTGGACACAATCCAAAGGTCAGGCCACGATCACTTGAGTGCACCCTAATAGGCTATGGTCAGAACTCAAAGACATATCGTTGCTGGGACAGAACAAAGATGAAAGTCTACCAGTCGTATCATGTAAAATTCATTGAACGTCACGAGACAACACTCACCCCCAGCCCAGACCAAAATGACGCCGCTACAACACAGCTACACATCCCATCTCTACAAGAACTCGAAGACTCAGCATCACCAGTTCCCCTGGAAGAGGATGACGACTTGACAGAATTTGAAGTAGACTCACCAACCCCCAGCCAACTGCCGACTGAAAGCCAAGCTAGCGAGATGACAGCGACGCTCCCAAGACGCTCCACACGGACCAGGAAACCGACTGAGAAGGCAAGCACTGAGGAGAACCGACCCCAAACGAGACTGGAAAGGGCAGTAGGAGAGGTCAGGGATAGTGAACAAAGGGTGAGAGAGAGGAAGGAAGCCAAGGTAACAGCCGATTCAGGAACCGCAGATGACGAGCAGGCGCCCACGCACACCCACATGCAAACAGCCAAACAAGCGCCCACACCCACGAATGATGAAATCGACCACGACAGGATCTTTGCGGCACTAACTCAGCTGAGTGACATTGACCCACTACCCTCAAACTTACCCGACGAGCCTAACTCCTGGACGGAAGCCAAAAATAGCCCTGACGCGCAAAAATGGGAAGATGGCTACCAAGAGGAGATCCAGTCACTAAAGGAAATGGGCGTATACAGGATAATCCCACGTTCCCAGGTCCCAAAAGGACAAAAAGTCAGAAAGGGACGGCCAATTTTTAAAATCAAACAAGACGAATGTGGGAACCCAGTCAGGTATAAAGTGAGACTGGTGTTCAAGGGGTATGAACAAATCTACGGCAGCGACTACAGCAAAACCACGTCACCGACAGCGCGCATGGAATCGTGGAGGATACTCCTGCATATTGCAGCAGCGAAGGGGTGGGACGCAAATCAGATTGATGTCAAGACGGCATTCCTATATGGCGACTTACCTGAAAACGAGACGCAGTACATGGAGCAACCTGAGGGCTTTGAGGAGCCAGGGAAAGAAGGCTGGGTATGTGAACTTAAAAAGGGGCTCTACGGTATGAAACAGGCGGGGCGTATTTGGAACCAGACGCTGAACGAGCGGATGCTAGCATGGGGATTCACCAGGTTAGCATGCGAACCCTGCATATATCACAGAACTAGACCCACAGGAACCGTGATCGTGGCCGTACATGTTGACGACTTCCTAGCCGTGGCAAGCTCGAAAGACGAGAATGAAAGGTTCAAAGCGCAAATGAGGGAAACGTGGACCATCTCAGACCTGGGAACCCCAAAGCACCTTGTAGGAGTGTCTGTGGAATGGAACAAAACCAATCGTACGGTTGCTCTGTCTCAGACCGCATTCATTAACCGCGTCCTGCAGCAATTCAGACAAGACGAGGCCCACCCCCTTTCAGTGCCCATGGAGCCTGGCTTGAAGCTGAGGCGGCCAAACCGCGAGACTCAGACTGAGGAGGAAAAAAGAGACATTGAACGCCTACCCTACAGGTCACTCGTGGGATGCCTCTTGTACATCGCGATTGCAACACGCCCTGACATAGCATTCGCCGTGCAGCAGCTCTCCCAGTTCCTGGACAATCACGACAGAACGCATTGGAACACCGCAATCCGACTACTGCGATACCTCAAGGGGACGAAGGACATGAAGCTGAGAATAGGGGGTCCGTCAATTGTCCTGCGGGGCTTCACAGATGCGGACTGGGCGAGCTGCCTCGACACGAGGAGAAGCACCAGCGGATATATGTGGTCCTTAGGCAGTGGAGCCATATCCTGGTCCGTACGAAAGCAGAAGACCGTCGCCACCTCCTCGTGCGAAGCTGAGTATATGGCAGCGTACGAATCCACCCAAGAATGCATCTGGCTTCGAACGCTGACAAAGGAGATCGGTCTTGACTTCACAGCAAAGCCTACAACCATGTTCTGCGACAACAAGGCCGCCATTGTACTCTCAGAGGACCCCACAGCGCACGCCAGGGTAAAGCATTTCGATATCAAGTATCACTTCATTCGCGAGCGAGCACATATGGGCGACATAATCATCAAGTATGTCAACACTAAAGACAACGTCGCCGACCTATTCACGAAACCCCTCCCGAAACCCCTATTTACTCGCTTACGCCAAATACTCGGGGTATCCTGACGATCATGCGCGAGGAGGAGACCGTCTGTGCCGTGTCCGCGGCAAGGAGGAGTGTTAGAGTGTCGCGGATGTGATATGTGTGACGACACAGAGGGGTGCCGCAAACAATGGGCCAGGGCCACATCGAGTGGCACAGTTGCTTTATCCGACAAATGTACTTATACTGGCACACGCCAATAGCACCCTCAGTTCCGTTTATACGTTCTGAGGGTGCGTTACTTACTTACTCACTTACACTCACCGATAGCTCATACATAAACCTAGATTAAGAACTTACAAAGTATTGATCTAGGTACACACAATATAGTTCCGTTTATACGTTCTGAGGATTAAGAACTTACAAAGTATTGATCTAGGTGTTGGTCACACCTAACGTATCGCTGCTATCTGTACGGATTCCAACATTATGGACATGTCTGTTATATGCCCTCCCATTGAGACCACTAACACAATCTGGCACAGAAAGAATTGTCTCACAATGTTGATACTTTGACAAAGCACATATTTTTCTCTTTTTTTCAGTGGATACTCTTTTGTCCAGGTCATGCCATTGATAGCAAGGGGTGCACTTGCACCTAAAATAGTGTGAAAAGCATGTTTATCAGGAGTGTCTCCTTCCATTGCCATCGGTACATTGTGCTCAATGGTTGGTTGAGCTACCAGTATTCATGACAGGTGCAACAACAGGAGTAATTCAACAGCTTTTATTGCTACCTGGGAGTTGTTAAGCTGGCAATGTTAGTTACCATGTGCGCACTACCAAGTTCTTGACTGTGACTTCTCTGGTGGCAAATCAGATGCCAGCCGCATGCATAACAGTTCTCAGTTTGGGTCCATTCTCGTAGACATTGAATCATTTATCTAAAAATGGCAATTTTCATTTCGATCAGATGAGCAGTCCAGACCAAAGAACCAAAGAATCGGACCGAACTTCGGCATTCCGACTAACCCTGAGTTCGGGTTCTCGGATATACATCCAATTAGCCAATTCGCCACGAGAAACCATAAATGCTACATTCAAAAACCTTATTTTTTCTCAAGCGAAACGAAATTTCTATCATAATACAGAGTTAAAGATTTCTGGTCACGGACCTTGCCGTAACAGACTTTTGACTTGCCTCGGAAGGCAAGAGTAACGAGTGAAGTGTTCGTTCAAGTTGAATCGGTTGGTCTGCATCTTTATTCGGTTCAAGGCCCCCTCTTCTGCCGAGATCAATGGACGGTACACTCAATAAAAACCGCCTGCATATATAATATGCTTCAAGCCATCTTCAACCCGTAAACATATTCCTTGTCCCTCCTCATGCTCTTCCGCACTCTCTTCATCGCCTCGACTGCCTTGTTGACTCTAGGAGCGGCTGTCCACTCCAAGATCCACGGTGTGGAAGACCCAAAGTGTCCAAAGGGTACTTATTCTGGCTTTCAGAGCAGCATTTGGCAGTTTGACATTCCTGCGGAGAAATTTATCAACAAAACTGGATCCTTTTTCAACTCCGAGTGGTATGTGAGTATATCTTACGTGCTTCAGCAGTATGTATTTGTCGATATAATTTACATTTGACATAGATCGGCCCCGTGAACGCAACCCATGGCAAGGACAACACCATAGGCTCTACTCGTAGTGGCAGCGTCGGTACTTCTACCTTCACCGAGAAACTCGTAGGGTATTATCGGTCTCCGACTCAGTCTGTGATGCGATTCTCCTTGGACACGAGTCACGGTACTCTAGGGCTGGATGGCTTCACATTTGTAATGTATACCGAGGAAGCGAGGGCGATGAGCATCTGCGGTGGAACGGCAACTTATTTCAGCATGACCGCGACGTATTGCACCGACAAAGTTGTCAGTGCGTACGACTTTTATAGCAATTATCACTCGGAAACGGTCGCCGGAGTGGCGAAGGAGTTGAAAGCCCTCGTGTTTACAGGAACTTGCCCTATTGGTACGTCATAGTCAAACCGTGGATCACATGTAGTTTCGGCTCACTTCATGCCAGCCGAAGTTAGGGAATGACTATCAGAGTTGTGATATCCGTTGTCACTTGTGCACCAAACCATGACCCGTTTCTTCAGGGGAACCAGTCTCTAGATTAGAGTACGTCAGATATGGAGTTGCATGTTTTCTATTTACGGGCACACAAGAGTTTTTCTGCAATTCGCTTTTATTAGCCTTTCTCATTCCGATAAGCCCCTGTGACTTCCCATTCGTTAGTTCATTGAGCAGCAGATTTTGCGAAAATACTTCCGTGTATGATGCTGTGATGCTGAATACTTTACCATTTGAGGGTGCAATGTGTATTTTTACTCAGATTAATCCGGGCGCTCGATTGATGCAAGGTAGACTGTTAGAGACAAGTGAGAATAGGGTATCGAGTGACTTCAGTCGGTCGTGGTGATTTGCGTGAGAAATGATGTATTTCTGAGTCCGGAGTTCTCGAGCCGACCCCCCGTCCACTCCTGCATTTGTTTCTCGAGGGACTTTCTGGCCTTGAATTTTATTTGTCGTTATTCACTTGAAAGTTAAGTTGCGGAGCACGACGGCACGCCTGTAGTGATCTTGACATACGTATATCATTACACCGAAACGTACATCAATACAAGATTACTAGTAGATCACCAGTAGAAGTCAATCACATAAACCCGTCGTTACCACCCTCTACCAGATCCCACCCATCTTCCTCCTCGACGATCCTCGGTTCCTCCTTCCTATAAACTTTCCTCGTATGAGTTTTCACATTCGCGGACCTGGACTTCATTCTAGATGCAGGGTGTGTTGTCGTCGCCTGTAAGAGCTGCGCAAAGTCAAGATGAAACCCAGGCGGTGTGGGAGGGAGAAGTCTAGGCAGTGTCTCGTGAGACTTCCTGTCAAGATCGATCAATTGTACCAGATCCACCCATGGACGACGACTAGAAACCCAACTGACTTTCCAAGGTCCGGACTACAACACACACTCCACAGATTACTCAAAACATCCCCTGCCTGGGCAAGCGGAACATCCACATTCTGCGTGTACGCGAGGTAACACACATTATACAACAACATCGCAAGCGCCGTTGTGAACGAACTTTGCGGCTGTTCCTGTTCCACATACGAATCCGCCAACGCCGCGTGCATTGCCGGAATCTCTTTCCCTTTGTCGCTATCCTTGCCCTTATCTCTATCTCTAGGGACAGGAGGAAGCGGAGCAGAGGAAAGATGTAACGGGTGCCGAGAGTGCCACTTCGCCCACCCACCGAGCTCGGAGCCGTGCCCCGCACCGATGGATGGCGATCCTACACCCAGTTTACCGCCGGACCAGAAGATCTCAAAGGGGAGTTTGACGCCCAGGTAGAAGGTAAGGAGGGAAAGAAAATGGATTGTGTGTGTTATTACAGCATTGATGTGGTCTGGAGGATATCCTATCGCCAATAAAAAAAAAATCAGGCATCTGGGGATCGACTGGGACTGAGAACATGATCGAACGCACGTCGTATGTCTCCTGGAACAGGTAAAATCAAATCTCCTATTGTCCACTCCCCCTTCGTACCCGCCTTTCCACCGATCGGGGGCCTCCCTCCAACTTCAACGACATTGAATACTTCTACGAGCTCCTGTACCAATCCCGAACGCGCACGAGCAAGGGTTATTGATAACGCATGGAGTTCTTGTGCCTGGCGTTGCACAACATGATTTGTCGGTGTTGGGTGTGGGAGTAAATTCGCTGCAGAAAAATTACGTCTCCGAGTAGCAAGAGATTCTCTTAGTATTCGTAGCCGCTCGCGTTCTACGCAATGTTTTCATTAGTTCCCAGGGAATACGATTGTCATCGAACGCACTTTTATCATTCTCTCTTCTCAGACGTGTGAGCGCACCGAACACTTCATCCACCCCCGCTTGATAATGAGCTAATGTGGCTCGCCGTGTTCTGGCCGGCTCAATTGTCTCGAGCGCTCTAGACGCTTTAAGGACCTGTTCCTGACGATCAGAGGCGAAATGTTGTGTCTGACTGCGAACGTCGCCTATGCTGTCAGAGTCAATCTGGAATCAGCTCCACCTGTCCGAGCCCCATAATTCAACGAGATGATGGCTCACTGTGTTTTCAAACAGTTTTCGCAAAAAAAGTGACGTTGTTTCCGTTCACAGTTCGTACAATCCATAATAACCCAGCCTAGTTGACCACCGCTTCTATAGAAAGTTGAAAGGTGTTGACGATTGCTTAGACGTTGTATGAGTTAGCCTTACTGTCTAAAATACTTGCGGTTGAATCAGCTACGAGCAAAGGGGTGTTGGTGGTCAGCACTGAAGCGCCTCGAGGCTGCCACATTCGGAATGACGACGTCGGTCACCGGATAACACTTTATCCACGTGTTGTCACGACATCGGATTTTGGTATTTCAAGCGCATGCTTGTACACTATTCAGAGTCTCGGAGTCTTGCTCTTTGATGATGCACAATTCGTGCATTATACTCACATCACGCTAGCCGTTGATGTGTGCGACGATTCAGACTAGAAGTTGAACATTGAACGGCCATGATTGTCCCTTCTTTGAGGTGTGTGTAGATATCGATATAGTATGGTATAATATTGTATACATTATGCTGTGCACAGAACACTAATGCTAGATGTACATAAATTAGTTGGTCGATCTCTAAACGCCTTCATCCTCGCCACCTCGAGTGTGGGTGAACATTGACCGCTGAGGATGAAGAGCCTTGAACCGACTGAAGATGGGAGAACGGATTAGCAGATGCTCGTATGACTTCAAAGCAAAATATACATACTTCAACCTGCATGCGTTCTTCCCGTTTCAAAGCCTCGAGCGGGCCGACGTACTTGTTCCGTGCTTGATCTCTTAAATCCCCTCGCACTCTACTGCTCTCCCGACTCTCTCGCATCTTCATCTTCCCTGCACGCTTCTCTCTCGCCGCCTCCTCCTTCGCCGCCTTGTCTTTCTCCATCTCCTCCCGCATCAGACGCAACATCTCCGCTGCTCCTTGGGCAATTATCTCGGGGTCCAGCACCGTCTGGTCACCCTCAGAGGTGAAGCTGTCATCCGATGCGAGAGTAGGCTTGGGCATTAATTCGGCCTCCTCGGCTTCTCTGTCCATATCATATATCACGCCGAAATCCTCCTTCTCGATAACCATGTCTTTTTCCTCCCCCTCACGGATCTCCTCGTCTTTAATACCAGATACATCCCTCCTTTCAGCTTCCTCCTTTTCAACTTCGACGACATAATCTGGCTGTCCTTCAGCCTCCTCAGTCAAATCGGATTTCTCATCCGTAGGACTTGGAATGAACTGCATGAACAAGTTCTTATCGATCAATGACGTCTCTTTCGTCTCTTCGACGTGCCACCTACGACTGCGCTGCAATGCGGGGCTACAAAAGACGTCATCGAACGATGGAGAAGTAGTGTTGAACGCATGATCGCTCAACGAAACCCTGGATGTGAAGTTGAATGTAGACATGCTACGAGTCGGAGTCCCCATTTCGTCATAAAGCCACCTGCGGTTATGGCCTACCGCGGGGCTAGAGGTGGAGACGTGGTTAAACGAGGGTGTGGCGAGAAGTATCGTCTTTTTACCCGCTTCATCGAGCCGCCTGCGTTTGCGCAGCAACACGGGGCTCAACGAGAACGAGGCATCGTGCAGCGACAAGGACTGCAGGGTGGGTACACGTCTGCTGATCATGAACGCGTTGGTGCTTGTTTGGCGTGGGCTTTGGAATGTGAATGCGAATGACGCGGTGGCGTCAGCGAAAGATGGGGTGTTTGGGGGATCTGAAGATGGAACTGTGGATTGGGTGAAGTAGGGTCCAGGACTGGATCCTAATTCGGCCTCCTCCGTATGAGCAGGGCGGAATGTGGAACTTGTGAGGACGCCGGAGAAGGATGGGATGCCGCCGGGGAACATCGTGGCTGGCTCGGGCGTAGCGAAGTCGCTGAGGACTCTGATCGTAGATGGTGAAGATTCGCCTTCTTTTTCGCGGGGGGAACGGATGATTGAACTTGTGAGGACACCCACGAAGGATGGGGTACCGATGGGGTATGTTGTGGCCGGTTCGGGCGTAGAGGGGGCTCCAAAGATTCTGATCGTAGGCGGAGAAGCAGAGGGTGATTCGTCTTCTTTTGCATGGGGATAACAGATCGTTGAGCTCGTGAGGACACCTGCGAAGGATGGAGTACCGATGGGGTACGTCGTGGCTGGCTCAGGTGTACTCGGGACGCTGGAACACGGGGAGACTGTGAACATGGGTGGAACGGGGTGATCTTCGTGGCTGAGCTCCTCCATGCTGACAGCGCCGCTGACTTCCTGAGCAGTGAAGAAGCTGGTATCGAGTGCGCCACTCAGCTGACAATTGTCGACCTCCTCATCTTCACTATCCTTCCTATGTTCACCATGCACATCCATCATCACGTTGCTGTCTGGATCGACCTCGATAATGGTGCTTCCCTCCTCTTCGTCTTCTTCCTCGTCCTCGTCCTCGTCCTCGTCCACGTCCACGATTTCGTCCCGAGGCTCGTGTTGCACCACAGGTGGCTTGCGATGTCTCCATTTCCTGACGACCCGACGAATAAGAAGGGCCACTGTACCCCATCCAGATATCATGCGTACAATCCTAACAAACTCACTCTCTGCCTCGGTAGATAGCGTGTCGGGCTGGATGAGGAATGGTTCTGCTGGCGGAGTGATGGCCGATACGGGGATAGGTAAGGACAGAGTCTGGACAAGGGGTTCGGGAAGCTCGGGAACTTGGAGGGATGTGGAAGGAAGGGTTTGGGAGAGATGGGATGAGATGGGAGCGGGGAGACCTTCGATTAGAGTGGGCTTGGGTTGAATCTCGCGCTGGACTTTGGGGAAGACAGGTACGAGGAGACCTTCAATAAGCGTGGGCTTCGTCGCAACTGATGCTGTTGCATTCCCGAGTACGTATGTGACGTCCGCGTCGTCCATTTCCACCAAGACTCGTCGGCCGAGGATCCAGATGAAGCTGTCATCTATCTGCTGCAACATACGCTCAATGAACCCGCTAGCTTTGGACCTGGTGGAGGTAGCTGAATTGCGAAGAGATTTGAGCAGTGCGTTTATGACAAAACGCTTGTGTAAGGCGCGTTGCGTGATGGTAGCGGCGGCGAAGATGTATAGAAGCATGAGCGCGAAGATGCCCCATGCACCGGGTTCGAAGTGTGGAGGCGGGATGTTATCGTCGAGGTTCGAGCTGCTTGAGGGATCGTCTGGGTCGCCGCCTGGGCTACCGCTGCTGACGCTGTCGTTGTCATCGCTGTCATCCTCCTCGCTATTTTCCTCGTTCGCTGATTCGTCGTCAGGATCTCCCGCGCCGTCGTCACGCGAATCGTCGTCAGGATCTCCCGCGTCGTCGTCACGCGAATCGTCGTCAGGATCTCCCACGTCGTCGTCACGCGAATCGTCGTCAGGATCTCCCGCGTCGTCGTCACGCGAATCGTCGTCAGGATCTCCCACGTCGTCGTCACGCGAATCTTGGTCTTCGGCGTTTTCACGGGGTTCTTCGTCTTGTTCTGGGGGAATGTTTGGCGGTTCTTGCGGTGGGTCTTGGTCTTGGTCTTTACAAGAAGAGTCGTCAGGAGTAACGATGTTCCCGCTCTTTGTTCGGGCGTATGTTGAGCCTGGAATGAAGAGTATGTCAAATCAAGACAAGGCGTGCTTCTGGATGAGGAAGACTTACTCGCACCAGCGAGGATACCGAATAGGACGAGTACGAAACCGAGCAAGACGTAGGAAACATCCGCGTCTGTGTCGACAAAGTCGGTGGTGGTAGGAGTAGGAGTGAGAGTACGAGTAGGAGTGAGAGGGCGTGTGGCGGCAGGGGTAGCGGGAATTGGTGACTGGGCGGGGTGAACTACAGGAACGTGCTTAACAATTGTGGAAAAATAAGTCTGGACGACGTGCAACGTGAATGTGGTGAGCGCGAAGGCAACATTAAAGGCATGGGAACCAGTCCCAGAGGAGCCTTTGCCGAAGAAATTCTGTGTGAGAGAATGCGATGTGGAGGCCATGATGGTCATGAGATACGAATGGTTCGCAACAGTTTGACTTATTAGGGCGATCGAGTTTGGATCGAGTGGCCGTGAATGTGGACCTAGCAACCCTGATTTGAATCTACAGAGTCAACAAAACCATTTGAAGCCTTTCTGTGGTGCCCGCCCAACTCGATTGACTGGCAAGCATGAGTCCTGACCGTGTTTCTGGTCGCGATAACGCTAATGAACGTTGCTTATCGTCCATCCTCGACAATTTCCATCGCAGTCACGTGAAATTCCAGACTTGTTCACTTTTTCCATGTCCCAATCTTCATCTTCAGACCGAATTTAGTTTGAACCTCAGTATTGTCGGTTCGGTTTTCATTTTCAGGATGATCTTTGGATACCTGCCCAGGTCGTGGCAGAAATGGGACCATGCGAAACCCCAGATCATTCGAATTGAATAGCACCCGACTCGACGACTTTCTTGCTTCTTAGGCGACAGTCTCATCGAACATTTGATGTACGATGATACGCCTGTCTCTCACCAGAGACAGGCAGAGAAAAGAATAAAAACGATCAATCCAATCTGAGAGCTGCTGAAAACTGTAAGCAGAAAGTGTCGAAAACCGGACGCGTAAAGTTCACCTCGGAATATCGCCAACGAACCCAAAAACTACAAACCTACGCAGCCATTAAGGTCAAAATAGAAGTAAAGCACGCCCATGATCGCCGTGTTGATAGCCGAGGGCCCCGTGACCAGTGGCAGCTTCTATAAAAATAGACCTACTAAGACATGCTCTTTTGCATGCGGACCTCATTCCAGATGCCCTGCTGCCCCTCTGACCCAAAAAGGCATGGCTTTTCGGAAGATGATATCATCCACGTAAAATGAGATGAGGAAGTCCTACTTGATCAAAGTCCAAACTTGAAACGCGTCATGCCTTGCTTTCCAAAGCAAGCGTCCGAATTATAGACTTCTATGACCTATTATCATGTCCTGATCCATAAATGAAGGTACACAGAATCAGAAGAAGTACAAAGGAGCACTGTGCGTGACGCAAGAACACTCCCAGTAACCCTGCAGATTTCTGAGCAAGCATTAAGCGTGAGGCTTGCCATTCAGCCTATCCGTGGCCCGCAACGCATACATATTGGGAAGAATACATACCATTCCTTTCTAGAAACTCAAACAGCCTCGAATATGTTAAGAGCGACATAAAAACTGCTCGCTGTTGCCTTGTAACATAGCACAACCATGAATCAAACTGCCCGTAACGCAGCCAACCTAGCGGCCCCCATTACGGAATAATTTCGGAAACCTTGACTTTCTGTTCTCGACGATAGGCTCAAATCCTACAAGTCTATGACGCTCACCACTATGTGGGCTAGGCACAGCCTTAACTAGGCTGTAAAATTTCATCAGCGCTTGGTTTTTGCGGTTGCACTTTACCCATCGGGAAACAAGACGGGCGGGGTCGTCATAGTGATTGCTTGGTGAGCACATGTTCTGGCCGCGTGGAAGTCCGTGTGAATATTGACCTCATGACTTCGTGCTTTGGTCTTAAGTTCTACGTCGGTTACATTATAAGATGCTTCTGTGTCGTCTCTCCAGTGGCAGCACATTTCGTTTGTAGGTGATTGAATTAGATTGATATCACAAGCGCCAATCTTATTTGATCATAAATAAATCTATACCGTGCCGGTAATTCCAACCAACCCAACGTGCGCGGACCGTACCGGTGAATTCAACCAACCGACCTCTTTTAACCTGCGCCAATTATGTCTTGGTTGTTCCTGCGCCAGCTGTGTCATTGATAATCTGCTGAAGAAACGGTTACCCAGAACTTGACAGTACTCCGAGTCAATCAGAGCAATGTCGCCTGGTCATTTTGACATTCTACGCGTGAACGGTGGCAAAATTGACAGAACGGCAGTCATTTATATCACAGTTATAGCTTCCCTTCCATTCCCACAAACTAAAGGTCCCCATTTAGGTAGTAGTCCCGAATCCCACCTCTTGTCCTTACCACTGATCTTCCTTATAACATTTCCCATATTACGTAGCAAGAACTCAATGAATTTCCACCACCGGCCTCCCCACGCCCACTCCTCTTCGTATCCATCGGCCTTGTTGCCGGGGGCCACGCGATCCATTGTTGGTGCGCCTCTTCAAGAAACAAAGCACGAATCAAGAGGGAGAACTCCGCCTTCAATACACTCAAGTCCGCCTATCCAAAGCTCAGCCTCATCTCCTGGTCATCCGAGTAAATCTTGGAAGTTCGTTTCCCAAAGCCCAGCGTCATCTCCCGGTCATCCGAGTAAACCTGAGAAGCTCCCTTCCGGTTCTCGCGATCCGTCCGTAGAACGTCTTTCTGGCTCGCTGCTGAGGTCCAAATCTACATCAAAGGGCGAGAATTCTCCCTCTCTCTTTGGTAGATTCAGTCCACTTCCTCAGCCACTGAGTAGCTCTCCTAAGAAGAGTGAGAAAACAGAGCGGTATCAACGCACTCTTACGGTACGTTGTGTCCTTTCGGTATCATAGCGAGACCTGATATATTCAAAGCGTGTTGCCTACGCCGTAAGCTCAATTACTTCGGACCTTGCGGGTGACATTACGCGCGAAGTGTTGCGAAATGGAGCGGAGCTGCTGAAGTTTGCTCCGATTCCTGGATTAGAGGGTGCTGCCAAAGTACTTGTGGGAATATGGGATGCTCTCCAACAAGTTGAAGTCAGTCTGTCTTCTTCCTTCACGGATCACTTGACAATAAAGTCTTGTCCAGACCAACCAGTTGGCGTGCCTTCGCTTAACGGAACGCTGTGCTAACATCTTGATTGCTATCCAAGAAGAAATCTCAGGTCTTGATAACCGCGTTGCTGATGCATTACATGAGCCAATGATGGAGCTCGAGGAGTGGGTAATCTTGTGCGGCATTGGGAGTTATATGTGACTCACCATTCGCCAAGTGCCTTTCGACAAGTCGAAAGCATGATGCTGAAGATATTACATCAATCGCTTGTTAGGCGTTTTTTCAAACGCGACGAAGTCCTCGAGGAACTTTCAGTATGTAACACCATGCTTCAAGACTGCTTGGGACATTTCGATGTGCGTCACATTATGCGCCAATTATGATCACGTATACTGATTAGACTCCTGAAGCGATCCATAAACCTCAGAGTGCTAGAATACTGCCTATCCTCGAAGAATTCTCCATCTACAAGGGCTGATATGTCTCTGGACAGCAAGGAGGATATTCACGAGAGGATTCGGCAGATTCAAGAGCGACAGAATGAGCTCGACAGATCCCGTGATCTTATACCCGGCCAAAAAGTTGTAGAAAAGCTCTGCGTTCAAAACAAGGATATTCCGGATGATTTCAAGACGTTGCTTCGGACTCTAGAGTCGCTTCGGTCCATTGAGGCCTTTGATAAAGTATCTACCCCTTCTCGACGCAGATCGTTAACCTGGCCAATCTCTCACTCAGACAAAAACGACCTGCGTCTGCAAGACATCCAAGGAGATATTCAGCCTCATAAGGCTGCTTATGATGAACAAATTCCAAGACTTCCGAGTTGGACTATCGCAAAGTACGCTATGTGATCTTTATTTTTGCATGTCAATTATTCTCGGATTTGTCGTAGATCTGAGATCGATCTCGGCGAAATCATCGGAAAGGGTTTTTACTCGACTGTGTATAAGGGAAAATGGGGCACGCGAGTTGTCGCGGTCAAAGTTCTCGAGGTTCACACTTCTAAAGAGACTTTTCTAGGCGAAGTCAATCTTTGGAAGGAGCTTGATCATCCGAACGTTTTACAACTATTTGGTGCTAGCAGCATCGAGGGTAATATGCCCTGGTTCCTTGTCAGCCCATTCATGGCACACGGGAACATAGGAGATTACCTCAAGCGAGTACGTTGGGATCTACAAAGGCGCAAGGAATTCAGAAATACAACTCCGGATGCCATATATCGAACAGTAGACTTTCTTCAAATGATGGATGACATTGCAGAGGGGATGAGATATCTCCATCAACATGGCGTATACCATGGGGATTTGAAGGTCTGTTTTTTATTGGATGACCTGAGAGAATTTATCTCTGAGCTGAGCCCTGTTTTAGGCTGCTAACGTACTATTAGCCGAGGACCTGCACTGTGTTGTCTCTGATTTCGGACTCAGCAAGTGGATATATCGACAGGAGGGGAAATACTTTTTATCGAACAGTTCAGTATCTCCTCTTATAGGATTGGTTCTTACATGACCTTATCAATAGGTGCGCTGAGATGGCAAGCGCCAGAAATTATGGCAGGCGACTCGGTACCGACGGAAAAGGCTGATGTTTATGCATTTGCCATGTGCTGTATCGAAATATTCACAATGGGGAGTATACCATGGCCAACAATGAAGGATGATGACGTGAAGAAGTATGTTCTAGGTATACATTACTAGATCGGAACTTTGTTCATCCCCATCCACTGAATCCTATTTATAGGCGAAAACGGTCGACCCACTTATCCAGAAGATCTGGTTCGCAACCTCAAGTTTGAGAATCTTCTCCACCTATTATGGGACCATTCACCTTATAATCGGCCATCCTTCGAGCAATTGGTACAAAAGTTGCAAATTCTCCGGAATGAAGTCATGATGCTCGACCTTGTACTGTCTTCCCCTCGGGTCATCATTTCTGCGCTACCAGAATTACAGGATCAAAATCTTTCCCCGTATCCCAATCTTAAAAATGCTCGTACGTCAGACGTTCTGAACGAGACTGTCTTACTTATCCTGTATCAGGCAGTTATATGTCCGACGCCCCAATCCACTCGTCGCCACCTCAAGCAGAATACTCTACTCCATTAATTGCCACTTCAGGCGAGCTAGATTCCGAGATTGTAGTTCCTTTCGATGACGAGGGAGAGGAGGGATCATTGCTAGGAAACAACCTTTTGCTGAATTTTGATACCCCTCCAGTCCAGCCTCCGAACACTCTCAAAGAAGACGACGTGACAGTGAGAGAGTCGTATGAAAATCAATTTGAGTGCACATATAGAACATGTCTCTCGCACGAATTTCCTCGTCAGCGTAAGTTGATCAGCGACTTTTCACTTCCTTCTTTGACCGTTCTGATTGTAGTCAATCTCCCGCTTTGGACTCCCGGGGACGTACAAATTGGAGACATAGGATTCCTCTCCCGTGGTGGTCGATTTATGAAATTGTTCAACTCGTTCCAGCCTCGGAGCTCATCTGGTGGTCGCATGAGCATTCCTGGAGTAGGAAGTGTCTCCGTCGGTGTCAGACACCAGAAGAACAATTTTGTGTGGAAAGGCATCAAAGCTATATCTAGATTAGTGTCTACAGGAGAATCAGGACCGAAGTATGTGTGCTGATTTTTACATTGCGGTGACGCAAATCGTCTGACAAGCCCGCAGTGACGGTGTCAAATATCAACATACTTTCTCCTTATCTGGAGGTCGTACCGCATTTCTCTGCGCTGAGAAAACCCGCCATCAATACATTCAAGATGCTCGACCATGCAAACAGTGGTTTCGTATCCATTGGCGCGCAATAATCGATGAATATAGCGCAGAATATGACTTAATGAAGGAAGATCTGATGTTCAGTTCGTCAACCATCCTAATGTCTCTCGAACTAATGACAGCTTATGTACCTAGTTGTTGAGACCCTCGATGCACAACATCACGCATCATTCGTGAATCATGGACACTTAGACGCCAACGTGTGTCCCAACTTGAAAAATTCTCTACGTGCTCACTTTTCATTCACAGGCACATTTTGACGTTTTCACATCTCCCGAAAGCAATGGGCCATGGGGTGCATTTGTTCTCCCTCCGGTAATCATGCCTAATGCTGCCGCAACATTCTTCGGAAAGATTTCGACGCCTGGAAGCTCAAGGCAAACTATACTGATCGCCAGACTTCGCTTTCAGAGCGACGTAGAAGAACCTACCTTGTCGAATATCTAGTTACATGTCATTATGTTCAACTCGCAATTGGGGCAGGGATAGGAAAGTAAACGTACCATTCTATGCCATAGAAATCACTCTGCATACTATGCATGGGACCTCAAATCAACAGTCTTAGGAATGGTAGGATACGAGGATCCCGAACAATAAGCTGACAAAAGCTGTTTGAGAACAGATGGACGTTAAGATGTTAGAAATCCAACCGTATAATAATCTAAGATCAGACGTACAAGTCAATCCTCAGTCTTTCTATAATCGACTAATTATTGCACTGTACCTAAGATCAGACGTATAAGTCAATCTAGGTGTACAGTGAGAATCAAACATGGGTTAAAAAACTACATTGCTCAACAGGAAAGTCGTATTGCTAGCCAAGCGGTTAGACATGACAATGCTTCTCGCGGAATATCCATCGATAAATATCAAAGGGGCCAACTTATAATTAGAGGGGTGGAGCATAAAGACGCAAACATTGCCAAACAAGCAACCTCTTCGACCGAGTGAAAATAATCACCCCTTCCCTTTATTGAACCTCCCTGAGGCAAGCTAGCAGATAAACTGAGGTAAATCATACAAAGTATTCACCGAACAAACCAAGACGAGAGAGATAATACTTTTCTGACAGGAATCAAGTCATAATCATCACCCCAAGCACCCCCAGCGAGGTCGTATCGCGAGTCCGCCTAGACTTGGATATCAAGGTCAAAATTGGTGATGAAACATGAGAGACTGTGTCATCTCAATCGTCTCTAGAATGTCGCAATGTCGAACTCTTGCAATATACCTCCAGTTCCGGTTGATTTCGATGCTTTGAGTATTTTGATCAGGACGCCGACTGGGTCACTTGCTGTATATAAGTCACCAAGGTACATATTGCAACAGCTAATGCATAATACATAAGATCCGGTAACGAGAACATACAAATGTTACGGTATAGGATTGATTAAACTCTAGCAAAAATCTAGAAAAAGCACAAGGAAGATGCGCGAAAGTTTACAGTGGATAAGCCCTCTGCAACTGCCACAATAAGTAAAGGTATGTTCCATTTCTTCCAGAATTGATATCCCCAGTGGCTCCTTGAGGCAGGCCAGACCAGGTCACGTTGGATAGATCATTCAAGGAAGATTCAGAACGAACTAAGATGAGCTTAGAGACGAACAGGTTCTGGCTGTCAACGCTCTGTCTGACGGGAATCAGATAGCGAAAACTGTCACCGGTACCTGCAGCGAGGTTATCGTATCGTGGGTCATCCTGGTCTTGAATGACGAGATCAAAGTTGGTCAAGGCACCGGAGACCTGTGTTGTATACATGGGAACGAGCCATACAAATCTAAGTAATGCTGCTGTTCAATCACACGAATTTCTCTGTGTTTCGGGCACCTACCTCCCGTCAAACCCATCATTAATGTTGTCGCTGCCCCCGTACCAGTCTCGAATGCGATCGTCAGGCGCATCGCTCGCTTGGTCCCCATATACAACCTGATGTATGGATTGGTAAGCCGTGGCACTTGTCGCCGGACGACGTGTCATACCTGTATGCCGCTGATGAAGCTCTTTGGCTCCAGCTCTAAATTGATAACGACCTCTTCCTTCATCTCATCTGTGGTAAGCGGGACGTCCTCAAAGAGGATGTCTGCCTCTTGAACGCTCATACCAGGACCATAAAAATGGCGCTGGTAGAGGACTAGTCTGCTGTCAGGACGGACTGTGACTGCAGGAAAGTAGATATCGATTGATAATTCAATAGAATCATGAATTGCTTACCTCCGTTAGTCACTTCGTGGGACCAAGATAGCATTCCCTCTGGCTGTTCCCCAACTGTATTCTGGAGCATTGTGGTGAGTTCAGTGGTCAAATAATATCCTTCCTGGACTGTGGCGGTAATGGGACCATACGATACGCCAGATTCAAGTTGATTGGCACCCGACTCGACAAGCTTCCTTGCTTCTGAGGCGACGGCCTCATTAAACGTTTGAGAGATGTATGACCACGATGTGATAAATTTGAACGCGACATTGATTTCATCTAGAGAATGGTTCAGCATCCATTGATGACAAAGCATTTCAAGCAATGTTCACTCGAGTTCCCGATGTTATCATAGTCTAAAATGACCTCCCATGCAGATCTGGCTGTAATGGTGATGGTGGGGTTGGATGTCATGTTGGAATGGGTGCAATCTAGCAGCTAAAATGTAGACGTGTGTTGTTGGATACTACGATTGAGCATGCTTACTGGTACATATACTGTCCAGTCACTCATATTCCAGGTTGGGTACATCAGGGTCTATCAAAATACTCAAGTCGTACCCGAAAATTTCTAGTTTTCCCATTGCCAGAATCTGAGATTTAGAATGGATCGAGGTTTTGCCAAAAGTTTAGCTACGGTATCATGAATGATCTGGAAAGGCAAAGGACTAGAAACCCCGGGAGAAGGCATCTGCGAAGCATTCATAGTTGGAGAAAGTCATGGGGGCAAATGGATTTGGCATTGGCATCATCTCAGGAAAATTGCATGGCTCAACAAGCGGTACGGCAGTTTAGATCTTGCGGAGAAATTCAGTCTTTATCAACGTAGGAGTATGCGGACAGCCTGTCCCGGAGCCATGAATAGTCTTTTTCGTTGACAAGATGGTTGATCATAAGTTGATCACATATTCAGTGTTATATTCTTCAGAGAGTGGAATTACAATCAAAGGACGCCCTGATAGGCGCGCAACGACGTCTTTTCTTCTTTTTTTCTCTTGAAGCCCCGGCTGCCTTGAGTTGTGCGAAATGGCTATTCACGGTCGGGCCGAGCAAAGCCCGGCAATGACTGACTTCTTTGTTACCAGCTGCGGTCCGAATTGTAATTCGGGAACGGCAGATAATTTAACGAAAGGACACGTATACTGCAGCGCCATTCATGAACGATTCTTGTGCACTCCTGCGCGCAAGTATAAGAACGCGGAGTAAAATCCGGTCCGAACGCCACAGGTAGAAGGACTCAAAGAGACAAGAATGGGCGCAGAAATGAAAGATTAAGATCTCGTGGACTTGGTAATTCGTAAAATTTCTACACTATCTAGATCATTTCCTTGTTGCCCTCCAATGACATTTATCTGAAATGTAACCAAATAGTATATAAACCAATTGACAAGCTCATTTGGAACCCCACCCCTAACACACCTTCACATAGCTAACGCCAGATTGTCCTCACTTAACATGTCCACCAGACCTATTCTCACCATCACAGCTAGATATGTCTGGGAGCTTGTTTTCGACTACGATAATAGTGGAAATTCAGGTAGGATATGCTCAAAATGGTGTCATAATTTGGTGGTGAATGATCATCCAGGTGAAATTGTCCACAGCTACGAATATACTACGTCAGGGTCATACACCTCAACAACGTTCAATGAGACAGTAACCGAGGAAGCTAGGAAGCTCGTCGAATCGGGTTCCATCCAGCTCCAATCTGGCGTGTCATATGGTCCTGTCTCCGCCAGCGTTGAAACCGGATTTTCAACGAGCACGGAAGTCAACAACATGCTTCAGAATACAACTAAGGAGCAATCAGAAGAGACCACAAACTGGTCTATCACAGAAACACGCCAATGTGAGCAATGGATTCTCATCTCCAGACTAATTAAACTATCTTCCTCTTCGCAGACACAATCGGAGCTCACAGCAGATTGATCCTTTATCAGCGTCATTTCTATGGTCCCGGTTTGAATGTCGAAGATTCCGCCCTTCGCACAACATCTGCCCCACTTTCCGCGGATGAAGTAGAGGAGGAGATCCTGATCAATCTAGAGCTGGAGGCAAGGAACTACATCAGCGAAATAACGGTAACGCACATCGTCCAGCGGCAAGTGCTACTGCTTACAAATCCACACTCAGGTCGTATATGGGGACCAAGCGAGCGAAGTACCTGGCGATCGCGTTCGCGAATGGTTCGGGGGAAGCGACGACATTAATTTTGGATTTGAAGGAAAGTAAGTGCCCACGACATATGAGAAATTTCATGAAACAGCAACATCACTCAGGTTTGTGTGGCTCGTTCCCGTGTATACAACACAGGTCTCCGACGCCTTGACCAACTTCGATCTCGTCATTCAGGACGAGAGTGATTCACGATACGACGACCTCGCCGCAGGTGCCGGTGGCAGTTATCGCTATCTGATTCCTATCACACAGAGCGACCAGAACTTGTTCATCTCTAAACTTACCTTAGTTCGTTCTGATTCCTCTTTGGGAGATCTGTCCGAAGTGACTTGGCCTGGTCTGCCTCAAGGATCTACTCGGGATATTAATGCAGGGAGAGAGGGTACCTATCTTTACTTATCATGGCAGTTGCAGAGAGCTTATGCGCTTTAAATACTCTGTACACTTTCCTTACGCATTTTCTAGGATCTAGATTGTGCTTTTGAGCAGGTCTTGGCTGTTATCGTTACCGCAAGATGCATCATGTACTTGCCACAATACGTACCATTGAGCAGATTCCTATATACCGCGAGCCATTCATTCCTGATCAAGGAGGTTGAAGAATTCTAGAGATGACCTGCCAAGATGACAGAAAGTGGGACTGTCCGATGGAAGGGCGCAATTGCGCATATGAGTCAATTTTTAAAGTCGTGTCTTGGTACAGAAGCAGGTATTGACATCTACTGACGCATTCCAGAGAAGAGATGCAGCGCTGCAGATGAATTGCTGATGAACGTCGCATGCCTTTGATATAATATACACAGAAGGCTTTCAACGCCAAACGCCTTGGGTATCAGTCAACAGTCACCCCTCGTGATCGCAACTCATTCTTCGCCCGTGAGATTTCCTAAGTGAAAGGAGAACAATCTTGTTAGGATCCAGGAACAGTAAGATATTCAGCAATAATTAGGCATCGGCGGGGCCAGAAATCAAGAATGAACGTGCGACGAGATTCAATCCAGCTTCGCAATTCGTCTATTTCTATACGTTTGGTGCATCGTTGCAAGAAAAAAGAAGAGAACACAGAGTTCGGGGATATAGAATAACGGCAATGGATCCAAGGCAGAAAATCGCATCAATCGGATCGTATTTGGTGATAATGAAAAACGTCGAGCTGAAACCATTGATCAAGATTCACAAAACTCACTTGCAGAAGTTCCGTGTATGCCTCCGGACAGTCTCTGAACGAGAAAATCCCCATTCCAAGAGACCAGAGGGCGTATGAACCGAATGAGACGAGAAGCCACCACGGAAACTGGAACCCCAAAGATAGCGTAATCAGTTTACTTCCCAGAATACAAATGTCACACACCACAGGGAGGAGCTCCTCCACTATTCTCTCTTCAAAGAAAGGAACGCTAATGATTTGAAAGAAAGCCAGGAGGTAGAGAGCTGTTACTACAGCAGCGACTGCACCAACACGTGCTGCACGAGTCATGTTTTAGTGGTCGAGGATATCCTAATCGAGAGTTTTCTTAGTGAAGAAGGGACTTGAATCCGTCTCGCGAATAGGAATAATGTGGCCAGTTAGCGAACAATGTGAATCCCAACGCTTGACCACGTGGCAGAATAAATCTAATCTGATATAATTCGGGAGGTGAGAAATTGCCCGGACTTTATGACGATAGATGATGAAATACATCATTTCCAATTCTTAAATCTCGGAGTTGCCGTGCAACAGCCCATACTCAACGGTATGCCAGCATTTATTTCAAAGTTAGAGCGTCCTTGATAGTCTGTTGCTCGCGAAACGTCGGAAGGTACGTATTTCAACAGCTACTAGTTCATGATGCAAAATTCAGTAACAGTACGTCATAGTAAAGGTCCGATGTTCAAAAGTCCGATATTGATCTGGGGGACTTGAGGAAGTTGTGCGGAACGTTTACAGCGCATAGGCCCTCTGCAACTGCCATGACAAATAAAGATATGTCCCACCTCTCCCTGCATTGATATCCCCAGTGGCTCCTTGAGGAAGGTCGGGCCATGTTACACTAGACACATTCAAGGAGGAAGCAGAGCGAACTAAGCTAAGTTCAGAGATACGCAAGTTCGTGTTGCTCTGACTGGCAGGAATCAGATAGCGAAAATCGCCACCGGCACCTGAAGCAAGGTCGTCGTATCGTATGTCTTCCTGGCTTTGAATCACCAAATCAAAGTTGGTCAAGGACTGGGAGACCTGAGTCGTATACACAGGAACGAGCCACACAAACCTGAGTAATGCTGCTGTTTAATGACATGAAATTTCTCATATGTCGTAGGCACTTACTTCCCTCCAAAATCAAAATTAATGTCGTCGCTTCCCCCGAACCAGTCTCGAACGCGATCACCAGGTACATCACTCGCTTGATCCGCATAGACGACCTGAGGTATGGATTGTTAAGCAGTAGCACTTGCCGCAGGAGTCCGTGCGTTACCGTTATTCCGCTAATGTAGGTCTTCGCCTCCAAATACAGATTGATCGGAACCTCCTCCTCTATTTCATCGGCGGTGAGCGGGACAGATGTGGTCCGAAGGGCGGAATCTTGAACACTCATACCAGGACCATAGAAATGACGCTGGTAGAGAACAAGTCTGCTGTGAGCCCCGATTGTGTCTGCACAGAGGTAGACGGATTGATTACTCTGGATCGATTGATCGATTTCAATAGCGCATCGCTCACATTGACGTGTTTCTTTCTTGGACCAGGTTGTGGTTACTTCCGACTGCTCCCTCGTCGTATTCTGCAGCATGTTATTGACTTCGGTGCTCGTTGAAATCCCAGTTTCAACGCTGGCGGAGACGGGACCATATGATACACCAGCTTGGAGCTGGATGGAACCCGATTCGACGAGCTTCCTAGCTTCCTCGATTACTGTCTCATTGAACGTTGTTGAGGTGTATGACCCTGACGTAGTATATTCGTAGCTGTGGACAATTTCACCTGGATGATTATTCACCGCCAAATTATGACACCATTTTGAGCATGTCCTACCTGAATTTCCACTATTATCGTAGTCGAAAACAAGCTCCCAAATATATCTGGCTGTGATGGTGAGCGTTGGTTTGGTGGACATAGTGAAAGCGGACAATTTTGAAGGTAGATAGGGGCAGGGCTGTGAATGAGCTTGTTCATCACTTTATATACGATGATGCAGGCTGTGTAAAATTATTTCGAAGTCTATAAGGTTCGACCTGATACATTATGCGCCCATTCTTTGTCTCTTTGTTCTCATGGGACGGGTGAAATCCGGTCCGTATCATTTTCTCTTGAGTGAATCGGTTTTCAGCGCGCACGTACAGGAATCGTCTGACACGCTGTGACAAATTACTTATTAGTAGTGTCCAATGTCTGATACCCAATCGATTTATGACTAACTCGAATGATATGGGCTATTGCTGTACTCGGCCTCGGCTCGACGCTTCGAATAAATCCTGGCATCTGAAGACTGAGTACACTGGAGACAGTCGCCAGTCGGCATGCGCATCCTTGGCCATCTAATTGAAAGCGAGCAACGGGCGCGCCACCTGCTGAGTAATGCATCTCTCTTTATACCTATCATGAACTTCTCCATCCAAATGAGAATGAGGCACCACCTGTTGACTGTTGAGATGCATTTTTGTATTCAGCCCTAGCGCCAATGTCCAAAGACTTACCAAGCCAATATTACTTCTTATACATTCTCATGCTCGGCATCGATTCCATTAACCCTTGTGACCTTCTCCAACTAAGATTGCTCGATGGATGTTTTCTCTCGGGCCGGCAAGTTTGTTTTTTATCATCAAGAAGCGTGAACGATCCCAGCATTGCGTGCACTCAGGGCCAGCCTGGCTTTTGGACAAAACAATGCAAATGACTTTTTTGCACTCAACCTGAGCGCCCTTTGATGATATCCCGCTCTGCAAAAAGAGTAAAGTATACAATCAGCGGTTTATGCAATGAAAAGACTATTGGAGGTCGGAATGGCTTCGGGACTCTCCGTCACGGGTCCTCGCGGCATACTCGGCGGCAAGGACCTTCTTAACTTCTCCATCCAATCGAAAATTCAGCGCCACTTGTTGAAATTTTTGTTGGTGCCTCTGCACAACAAAGCCTAATGGATTTGGCTTGAGGACTCTCCGTCAAATTCTGGCGGCATGATTGGTCAGCAACGACCTTGAACTTCTCCATCCAATAGGAAATGACGCGCCACCTGTTGAGTGCTGCATTTTTGTTTTCATCCCTAGCCAGTGTCTGATGATTTAACCATGTCACAATATCACTTCTTATACGTTCTCATGCCCGGATTAGCCCTTGTGATCTTGCTCCAACTATGAACGCTTCGTGGAGGCCCGCGAATTCATTCATCCAGAAGCGTCAACGATCCCAGCATCGCGTGCACTTAGGCCATCCTGGCTTAACAAAATGATCTAAATGACTTTTTTGCACTCAACCAGAACGCCCTTTAGTGATATCCCGCTCTACAAAAAGAATGAAGTATACAATCAGCGGTTTTTGCAATGAAAAGACTATTGGAGGTTGGAATGGCTTCGGGACTCTCCGTCACGAGTCCTCGCGGCATACTCGGCGGCAAGGACCTTCTTAACTTCTCTATTCAATCAAAAATTTCGCGCCACCTGTTGAGTACCCTATCCGCGAACTTCTCGCATCAAAGACTATTGGAGTTTGAATGGCTTCGGTGCTCTCCGTACATGAGCTTGAACTTGGCTTGGTTCAGCCTTCCTGAGCCGGCAGATCAAAAGTACCTCCTGGAATCGTTTCCTACTACAAAGATTTTTTATCCACAGAATAGATGTCTCCTGTTGAAATATTCAAGCTCCATCTCGATAGATAAAACTCAAGGTCCAGCTTGTTGGCATCCAAGTCATTGCAAACAGCAGGAACGAGATACGCTGGAAAGCGTCAGGACCATCTCCAACCATCTGAAGAACGTTAAATCATAATCGAACTAGGGCTCGAACCTTCTCAACACGTGGATCTTATTCTCTACAGGCAGATGATTTTTTCAATTGCATTATTGACAGCTGTCGCCTCACATAGGTGAATCTTTTGTCTATTTCTCCAATACGTTCTTATCACATGCACTTTGTTACAGGCCGGCCCTTCATGAGCTCAACTGACTGAGAAGTTAGACAGTGTCGCCAATATTACGAACACAGATGTCCTGGACGCTTCCTATTATTATTCGTCGGAAGATTGAGCCTACGGTAGCGCGTAAATGCAATTGTACCTCTCACAAATGCTCAAAGCTTGATCACGTTCTCAATAATCCAGGTTACGATCCACATACATAACGATTGCCGTAAGATATGTACAAATAAAACATGACAATAGATGAACGGCGCTCTGAGACAAAGCACAGGCCATACATATCCTCTATAAAGAATGAAGTTCCGAGCCCCAGCTCGGTCAAACTTTCACCCTCGCTCGCAAGGTGCGCCCACCTGCCGTGCACCACTCCCGCTCTCACTCCAGTAAGGTAAGTTGTTCTACGCGCCTAAATCCAGATCTGATAGCTCGAGACGGAGCCACTGTTTCGCTGTGTGGGCGTTGTGAAGCTTGCCGTTCTCAGGTGGGAAAGTCACCGAGTACGCATTCAACCCCTGCCTAACCATCGGCGGCTTGCTGCTTGACGTACAACATTGGCCTTCCTATCAACCTCAACACGCACCGCCTCATTTACTTACCCACCCATCTCTACCGCTGTCTTCTTCTCACCATCCATCCCCTTACCACCAGTGCCAACCACCCACTTCATGACCCCTCGAAACGCACCCTTGACTCTCATGACACCCCAATGTGCTCCAAACACCAAAAACTGGAGCGACATCACAATGCCTACACCAAAACACACAACTAGCACGCCCACAGGCCATACCTCAAAAGCGATGATGGCCATAAAGGCCATTAGTGTTAGAGCAGAGGAGAATAGGCAGAGCGCGGGAACGCGCGCCGAGAGAGAGAAGAAGAAATAAGAGGAGTAGACGTCGAGGGCGCGGGTCTAGGTTGTACGGGTTGAATGAGGCCATGAGAATAAGGTGAGGAAGGAAGACGTACGATGAAGGACTGTAGGTCTCCCCAGTTGTAACGCAGGAGAAACCATGCGTCGCATGCGATACCGAGGCCGGAACAGACACTACTTGCTGCGATCGCGCTGCGGGCGTATGAATCCACGTCAAAGACTGAGTCGGGGCTGATGGCAAAGACTGCGCTATCCACACTGGCGAAGAGAACAGGTTTTAGTTGTTAGTATCCTTTGAGGAAGGAACATTGTGCGTACGCGGCTAAAGCTACGAGCTGAGAAGGAGGTTAGTAGATAATCAGCAAGGCGAGCAGTAAGCAACGCACCAGACCGCCGACGTAAGTCCACTCCGTCTGTAGTCTCACAAACACCTTCTCATACTGCGATTCTGACCGTGCATTCTTCAGCTCATGATACATCGTGAAAGAGGTCAATGTCCTCTCAACAAGTGTCATGTCCTGCGGCACCTCTAACCTCTCCGTGTACTGTGGGAGTAACGACGGCCATATTGTCTGGATCCACTCACGGGGCCCTGAAGCTGACATACTTGATTGAGTACGGATGTATGACTGGTCGTCGTCTTTGCCGAGGACAGAGTCATCGAGGAGAAAATTGTTATCCTCGCCATCGGAGAATACAGGAGGTTTAGAGCTGTATTCATCTTCATCGACATAATTTTCCTCATCGGAGTGGATGCGGTAGCCTCCTCGTCGCCGAAGATGGCCAACGTTCGAAGGAGATCCATCTGGACATGGCCAAGTATCGTCTGTGGGTGACGGGGGCATAGAGAACGGTTCCGAAGCTGTAAAATATCAGTTTGACATGCGAAAAGAGGGACTAGAGACTTACAAGATCCAGCGCTTGAACTCGACGACTCCGCTTCCCAATCATCACTCCTTGGCGATTTCAATCCCAACAACTTCTCCTCCACGCACGGAGGCGGACAGATCTTGAGAAGGATCATTGCACCATTTTGTGGTCGCCCTCGACCGGCTATAGCGCGTTTTGTTGCGGATTGGCATTGGAGTCGAAGTTCGACTTCTTCGGGATCAAGGAACAACAGGTAAGAATCAAAAGACAGAAAAAGGATGAAGACTTGCCTTTTCTACCTTCCTTCTCCTGCAGGCGTATCAGTTCACCGAGGGTATGTGATGTTGAAGCGACGAGCATACGTTTTTTGGCCTTCTTCTTGCTCTGAGAACGATGCCAGACGCAGATGTCGACTCGTGAGGCATCTTGCAGTTCACGCCTGGCAAAATGATGAAAAAATCTCGAGCTGACAAAATTGATGATAAAGGACGCACAACTCGAAACGTTGCTTGAGATTTGGGTTCTGGCCATCAACACCCATGACAGTCTCGTGGTAGTAGTGCTTGTCTACTTCGACGGTGATGATGGGCCGCCATACCTTTTCAGGGCGCATGAGACGCATTCCTTGCATGCGCATGACTACGAAGATTGAGAAGTTTTAGCCAAAATAGCGCTAAGATTATAGAAAGTCATTCTTACCTGTGAAATGCCATGGACTTTGTTGAGGTCAGTCTAGGGGTCGTCACTAGAAACGCAAACGAACACAGACTCACTCTGACTCCTCCATAGCTAGTACGATATGCGTATCTCTGGCAGCTGGAGAAGATGTGTGAGGAGAAGCGAGGAGAAGCGGCGTTTAGCTCGCACGAGGTAGTACGTGATGCGATCGTTGATGCCATCATTCTTGTTCAACCACTCAAGATATCTGCTGAGGAATCGGCCCAACTGTACATTTTCGTCTTGGCCCATTGATCATATCCATGCTGATTCCAGAAGAAGGAAACAAAGTATGTGTCACAGAAACCGTGTGATGTCAAATCAACTCAAGCCTCCATTCACACATTCACGCGCAGACCGGTGACGGAATACACATGATTGTGAGATACTTCTTTCTTCCTTAGGAAATATCAGTTACGTTCCACACTTCGTTTTCAATCACTTACAGAGATTCTGAAACCATGGTGAGTCAGTCCTTTTGCTCAACCGACATTGCGAATCGACCAATTTTCTTGCCTTGACTATACACCTGATCATAGAATGCTTTTTCTGTCTTATCAACGCCCGAACTCTTATCTCATATCTTCCGCATGTCGACTAGAAAGACTATTCAAACAGGTATACAAGTCTGTCAAATTTGGGCCATGGTTGGAAAATTGGTCTTATGGCAAGAGCTGGAAACCTCAAACGCAGTCCAAGGTCTCTTGAAGACTCTTGCCTGCTGGGATTTTGCGCAAGAGTTTACCGTGAGTGCTCTCCCATAAATCTTTCTTCCAATCTCTAGCAAGAATGTTCAGATTCCTTCTCGCACAAATTGGCCCCGTTTTCTTGAATGTTCCTACTTTACTCGTTCTCTAGTTATCGGCCTGAGTGACAGGATAAGCCCTGTTTTGAGATTCATTGCAGAGACACGACCTGTTTTCAAAGTATTTCCAAATTTGGAAATTCTCACGACTATGCTCGGAAACCAACCAGAGTCTATTCAACATGCAAGCGTTTTTCTGCACCCAGCTTTGCGTCGGTGGACTATTACATTTCGTTGCGTGCCTGCCGAACTTTTGATGCAATTGGTCCCTATGTCGCGATTATCCGGCCTTGTGTATCTCGAAATACAGGCAATAAGCATGGGAGTCAATTCGTTCAGAGCTTTCCAGAGACTGCCAAACCTCGCATATCTGTCGCTTCCTCGTTACTCCGTGACAACTCAGGCACTTGAAATCTTCGCCTACTTTCCAGCCCTACAGGAGATTCGGACCAACGGTAGCGGGCCCCCACTCGATTCAGTCAAAGTGAATCATCGTTCGACTATCTTACTTTTCAGTGGAGCTTTTCATCTGCTTACTGCCCTGACTGTCTCCGGATGTCCATGCCAAATCTCAGAATTGGTGGAAAATATACATTTTCCCACTGAGATTCATTCATTATCCATCGAAACCGTGCAATGCAACAAACCCTACTATATTTCCCCACAGCTGCGACGCATCGTCGAGAAATGTCCAAAGCTCACTGAAGTGGCACTACGTGATGTTATCCAGGAAGTCGTCACACTATACAGTGATTTAGAGGTTTTCCTCAGTTACAACCTCACTCGACTCCGAATTGATAGCTACTGGACACAATTTGGATGTTTCCCAAGAGACATCACCAAGCTTGCTTCCAGACTTCCCTCGATCGAGATTTTGGAGTTTAATCCTGAGCCATGCAAACCCGGGCCATATCGCCTTGGTTATGTTGACGACTGCAGCCACTTCATCCTCAATGATCTTTTCATTCTTGCCAAGTCCTGTCCAAAGCTCAAGCGGCTTTCAATCTGGGTGTCTACATCTGAGAACTACACGGTGCCATATGATGCAGTACCATTCCCTGCCCTGCAACGTATTCATCTGGGTAGATCACTTTTGAATTATTTCGAAGCGGAAGATGTGGCACTTTTCTTGGCCCAACTTCTACCGCCATCTTGTGAGGTCACATTTTCCAAGATGTTGACCGGCGACTATCCTGATAGTTGGGTGTCGGTCAATCACTATCTCACCAACTTTAGAATTGTAATGAAGGCGGCCAAGCTGTATGAACGTGCTAAGTCGTGCCTTAAAGTCAGTGGGCATTCTCACTATTAGGTGAGTTCGCAAGACTTCCTGGACTTCTCTGATAACATATGATAGAGATTTATGGATGAAATGCTTCTTTCTGCACAATACCAAGACAACTGGTCAGGATGCCGGGGAGGGGACCGTTTTGATTATCAGCTGATTCTTTAGTTGGCGATTGTCCTTGAGGTTTTCTTCATGTTTCAATGCAGCTATGACGAGTAAAACTGCCCCATGATGAGGCAGTCCACAAGAGATGTGAAAGGTCTGGGAAGATTCTACTCTGGATGGTTACTATTGTCCTCGTAATCGTTCAATCTTCGTTCAATACGGCATCTGAAGAACCTTAATTATCGGCATGCGGACGAGATGCTTCATCTCGTGGGATGATTCTTTTGACGCCCGCCAATTGATATAAGAGGCAGGCCTCCATGTTTACACATGTCCTAATCCTGACGACATACCATTAACTCTACTGCCTCGATGTGCTCTGCCGCGAAGCCTGAGAAAAATACACAACTTGAAACGTCTGGAAATTGTATGTGATTTTGCTCTTGTGATCCTTGCTCTAGACGGAAAATGACAAATGATTATCATAGTCCATGCGTCAGACGCAGAAGTCCGGTTCAAATCGAGTGATGATGTTATCTTCCACATTCATCGCAAGAATCTGGAGGTTCACGCGGCTGGATTTCCTCCTCCCGAAATCAGCACCAATGGAAAGATCGTATCGCTGACCGAGGATGCTTCAACACTTGAAAATATGTTCTCATACATATATCCTCAACGCGCTACGAGCATCGATCTATTTCCATTTGACGACTTATCCAAATTAGCGGAAGCTGCAGAAAAGTACGAAATTTTTAACTTGATGCATCTCTGCAAGATTCGTATGATGTGAGCCATTCCATTTTGAATGATCGAATCCGTGATCATCCCTCCAAATTACAACAAGGCAACTCGTCGCTGATCACCCAGTGGAGATCATCAACTACGCTTTCAAACATGACTATCCTGAAATCATGGATTTGGTGGCTCCTCATCTGCTTGATATACCACTCGACAAAGTCGTGACAATTCTTGTCCCGGAGAGTCTTGCCATTGCCTGGGTACTTTAACTAACTGAGTTCTACCAAATTCGCTAATGTGCATAAGGTTCGTTACCAGCAAGCTTGGTCACGCATGGCTTGTTCGGCCATAACTCGAAAATACACCTGTGGTAAATGCCATTCGCGTGGCTTATCACTTGATGCATGTGGAGTTTGGGTAGACATGGGTGGTAAACGCTCTCTCAAGGCAATCTCTGCGGCGTGGCAACAACTTCGACAATCATCGCTATTTGAAAGCCAAAGTCTTGATGCGGTGCCAAAGTTGACTAGCTTCTTGTGAAATCATCGTATCAAGCAATACCATATCTTTCTAGGGTTGTCCATACAAGATGCTTTTGGAGCGTTCTGGAGTCCGTCAGGGTTATCAACCTGAAGGAGACCAAGCTCAGATGTCAGCGGCAACTCGATCATGCGCATATTTCGTTTCTGTTCTTGTCTTACTGACAAACGGGAAAAAAAACTTCAGAAAAAAGGAGTATATGAAATGATTCCCAGGAGAACTCATTTTTGATTTGTACTTACTCGTACTTGATTATGATACACAAAGCGATGTCAAATCAACCAATACCTCTGGTCTCAAACAGAACCGTAGCAACAAGAACAGCATCGCAATCTGGTCCCACCTTGAGATGTTGTCCGTGTGCCTTGATAAGGGTTCATCATCCAAATGGCGGCGCATTTTCAATAGCTCCAATATCGGCGATAAACGTTTCTCACGAAAGACATTAAAGTATGCATGGGTAAGAAAAGTTCAGGATAGCGCGCGTTCCTGAAGAGGGTACCAAAGGGCATTAGTCACAATGAAACAGGAAATGGATGTACCAAGTGAAAGATCTTCCTTCTTGATATGGATTGCGTCTACATTTGTCTTGACTTGAACTACTTCAATACCCCCAGACTCTCGATATGATGACATGTCGTTTTAACTCGTAGACAGGCATGCTTTGCCTTACGAACAAATCAGCCATCAGCTAAAGATCCCACAACTCAGACTGTAGGAAGATAGTGGACCATTCTTGCCCTTTAACAATAGCAAAGCAAATGTAGCATACCTTGCGCTTCCCGATGGCACCTGTCCTGAGCAACGAAGGCAAGTTCCTTGGCTGTTGTCCTGGAACTGTGAGAGATGCGATAGCTGCTAAGAATACTTACTAAATAAACTGTGCAAAAGAGACACTCTTGAATCAAAGAAGACTGATGCAGATTAAATACTTAGCCAGTGTAGCGCCAGAGTCTTAAACCATCTTTCTTTAACCACTTTTTACCGGTCTTGTACTTCACATAGCAACGCACGCTCTATATTCTTTGCTTACTTTCACAATAGCCCTGCTTGAAAACAGAAGTGCTCATGACACATGCCCTACACGTCAATCGCCAATGTGGTACGGACTACAAGGAAAGGACTGGGCTGGGCCGTAGTCCAATAGTCAACTCCTGATCTTGAATGATTGACAACTGGCTCACCTATGTACCAATATTCTAGAGAAAGTAGAAACTTGCAGCCATCCCCTCGTACCAAGCTTCCTATTGAAAGTACGGTCCAGTAACAAAAGGGATCAGCATTTTCCAAAAGTCGTCGCTGGCCGCCTCCGACTCATTTTGTTTCTGCATCGGTATGTACTCAAACCACGGAGGGTAATATACAGACGCCGTCCAGTCAATGATCAAAAGGCGACCATCTTCCCCCAAGACCATGTTTCACAGGTGTAGATCTCGATGTGTCAGCACTAGCGCCTCAAGAGTCATTGAACTTAACCATCCTCGAGGGGCCCATTGCTGCTGATCATGATAGGCCCAGGGGTGTTGTACTTGGGGCTTTTAAGCGACGGAGCTGATAAATATACCGACGCAGAGTCCATACAGTGCTATTTTTTGGCCAAGTTGAAAGGGTAGGCCACGCCTCAGCTACCGTCCGACCTGGAATGTAGTCCCTAACGATGAAAAAACTGTCACCTGCTTTAATCACTCGGTGCACATGGGGGACAGGGACGGTTGACTTTACAAACAACAGGTTGAGTGCGTTTGCCTCGGCCGAACTGTCGAGGCCCTCCTCCATTATCTGATTTGCCTTGACACATGTCTTTTTCGTCGAGCGTTTCATGCAACGTTCCCCAGCGATGAAAGGGGCTTTCAGGAAACACTCCATAATTTCAATGTCACTGAGGGTTCGACATCAGATGGCTGCAGAGACATGCAGACAATATGAGCATGAAGAAAATATACATATGGGCTTAGAGGAACTGGATGTACTGACGTCGATCTTCCTTTGCGGTTTTCTGTCAGGCATATATGTGAGGACTATGTCCAATGTATCTGCTAGCAAGCCGAGAAATATGTAAATTCAACGGATAACCTACAGAGGGATAATTACTATTTATTCAATGCATCAGGGATCTCTTGTTAAGTGCTGAACACTGATGCCTGGCGGCATGTCGACGTGGTAACCGACTAAATATCCAAAGAAAAGAGTCGACGCAATTAGCGCACGAATGTCTACACGGACAAGCAAGAACAGGCCAGATGTTGTCACCAACGTCATCGTAAACGCGAGGTAGTCCATTAGAGTCCATTTTTCTCTCGGGGAAAGAAGCTCTGTCAGGAGCAATTTGGAGATGCTCGCCACCCAGCACGTGAAGGCCTCGAACCATTGATTGCCGAGTTGCCGAGTTACAGCGATCCGCAAGAGCGTCAATACAACATATCACTTTCTCTTTCCATGGTGGATTGCTGCAAAAAGTGGGTGACAGCGTTTATGAACTTAGCTCGGAAGACACTTGGACTATCATGTCACGGCCCGGCCAGTTTTGTCTTGGAAGGTTTAGTACTCCCTCTTTCACTTTCAGCAGTTCTTGTTATCTCGCTTTTCCTGAGCCTGGCCGACCTTTGATGTAAGTTATACGAAAGGTTTTAACGGAGATGGCCTGGATCATGCGGCCATCTTTGCGTGATGAATATATTTCCAACTAGTTTGACGCATATTAATTTTCTCAGTGATTTCAGATAACGCACTCTGGCTTTTTTTTTCGTTCTTCACAAGCTAATGCGTTTGTATGGAGGTCTCAGTGACAGGAATTCTATAAAATCGTACCTGATTGATACCGCTCATTTAGGAGTTACATACAGTGGACGGAAGTATCATTATAGAGAAGACCTTTCCTGACGATTGAATCTGCTAACAAACGAAGTAGGAATCTTCCGTCATTACCGGCAGAGCATGCATCTACAGCCTCTTTCGCGGATCGTCCAAGCATAGATGGATTGTCAGAATTTTCTGCCGTGACGATAATAAAATCTGACGGGAAAGTTGTACTTGATCTGAACTTCTACTCGAAAATGGTCTTGTTAATGCATAGGTGACGCCATCTCGACATTGATAACTATTTCCACTGCACTATATGACACAGGAGCAATTGAACACCAAGAGACTAGACGAACAGTAATACAAAAAGCAGGCGACTTTCAGACTGTGTACACTTTCTGCATCTTCCACACCAAGTACAGATATCCGCCGCCTCTTCCCATGTTCATGTCGGTAGTAAATCCTTTGGGAAGGTTGGGCCAGAACATGGTCGGCAACAAGAGGTGTGCGTCGGACGAAAAGCGAGCCAAGGTGAGCTCTGTCATCACTAAGTCCGAGGTCTTTTTGACAGGAATGAGGTAGCGGTAAGAGCCCCCTGCGCCTTTGGCGAAATCATCATGATTAACGTCGATTTTTGATGTGACGACAACATCGAAATGGGTGAGCGCCTCAGAAACCAGAGTCGTCATGATAGGCACGAGCCATACATACCTGGATAATGCAGCTGTCAGTTTCTATGTCCATTGATAGTGTCGTAATCGCTTACTTTCCACCGTACATATAATTCATTTCGTCGCTGCCTCCAAACGCGTCTCGGAGACGATCAACAGGGGCATCGAGAGGGTTGTCCGAACAGATTACCTGATTCGGTGGTAAATAACACGCGCGAAATATCTGATCTGGGGATATCGATACCTTCAATCCCTTGACGAATGTCATTGCCGTCATCATCATTAGCATGGGGACTTCCTCGACAATCTCCTCCTTGGTAAGGGGTATTGTCATCAGTTTGGTGATCCCTTCATGGATGACCATTCCGGGAGCTTCGAAAACGCGCTGGTAGAGTACCACCTTGGTTTTGGGGGCAATCGTACCTGGAAAGAACATAGTGATTACGATGTTCCTCCTATGCAACGATCGACTTACACTTATGTACTTCCGTCCTTGTGTAAGTCGTAACTATTTCTCGCTGGTCCATCGTCATGTTATGAAGGAAGCTAGAGACCTCCTTGCTCATTTGGTGGACGTTCATGAAAGTGACGGAGACAGGACGGTACGATATGCCGGACTGGAACTTGCCTGTCCCGACAAGTTTCTTGGCTTCGGTCACGACGTATTCGTTGAACGTCACGGGTGTGTACGACCCAGTCAGATTCAGTGCGTACGTGTGCTCGATTGACGCTGACGAATGACTGAGCATGACGACGTTTGGATAGCTCCGCACGCACCTGTATTTACAGTGTTGTCATACTCGAAGACGGGCTTCCAGATGAACTTGGCCATCATAGTCATAGGCATGGCTGCGGTGGACGACATATTGGATCAAGGTAGTGTAGTAGTCAGAGAAGATGCGAAAGACTCGTATGTGGGTCCCAGTCTTCTGTGGACGAGTTAATATATACCACCGGAATATGTTTCGTGATATGTTTAGGAATAGTACGTTCCGTGAAGACCATATTACTCATACATTCTTCCAATTGAGCCAAACGCTGTGACATGGAAGGGAATATCTTAGTAAGTGTTGTTGTCATATCATGATCAAATGTACGACACCTGACGCGCAGAACACTGGTGCAGTTCTCAATGTTCCAAATAATTAGCTAGATGAGATCTTCTTTGACTTCCTGTGCGTGGAGTAATGTTTTTTTTTATCCAACATAGGGGTTCACAAGCGGCATGCGGAGATTCGATGAGTAATAGGGTGGATGAATGACTTTGCATTGGCCGTGGCGCTCGTTCAAGTGTAGCACGGCGATACGCAGTAATCTAGAGTAAAAAGAGAGACGAAATTCCATGTGCGACATTAAGCTGAGACGGTTATCCTCGAAGCGCCATTTCAGCGCGTGTCAAACTCTCCGGCACACGCAACCGCATTTTAGGAAGTGGGTTGCTGTCACATCATTGCCGATTGTGCGACACCTGACACGTTGAACACCGATACAGTCCTTGATGTTCCAGATGAATTCACAAGGTAAGATCTTCTTTGACTTCATGTGCATAGAACGATGATCACTTTTTCAGACACGGGTTCAGAAGCAGCATGCGGACAAGTTGCGAAGATCGCGATAACACGGCCGGGAGCAGTAGTTTGATGAGAGTCAATGTATGACTTTGCGCTGGCGTGGCGCTCGTGCAAGTGTGGCACGGCGATACGCAGTGATCTAGAGTAGTCACGCGAGTTCGAAATTACATTGATTATATCTCAAGAGCTCAAACATTTGATCTGCGGCGATGGCGGGTACGAGTCGGTCGACGCTTTCACCAAGCTGGCGGCACTCGATTAGTTAGCACAGAGTTCGCATGGGAAAGCCACAGGAAAATCGATCGTGTACATGAGCTGCGTAGATTCACATTCATCTAATTCTTAAGGCACTTGATGTGATTTGAGACTATGGGAGGGGTTGTCCACAAATAGCCAAATATCGATAAGAAATCGATTCCAAAAGTAGTTCTAAAAACTCGCGGTGAGGTTCCAAGCCAAGGTCATTTGACTAACTACAGACGAGAAAATTGGTGTATCAACCCCAGAATTATACTTTGAATGAGTGATCTGGAGGAACGTAGAGGCACTGCATGAGAAATGAGAACTAGGTGCCGATTGAGACAGATTTGAAATCTGCACGAGGCGTTCCACACCGCAAGTAACATGACGGCCTCGCAGTATCAATCGATCCGTTGATTAGGGTGATAAAACCATGTCGAGGAAGATCTGTCCAAAAAAGTTGCTCCAAACGCCTTCGATTGAGGGGCAATAATTCTTCCTCTCTCACGATCGTAGTCGCGGCCTCGTGCTGTGGCCGCCCGTTAGTGCCAAGTGATAGACCTCGAATAGAGCACCATAAAGGTATCCTTTCTTCAGCCAGGTCAGGAGGGTCGAATTCAGTGACAAGTCCGGAGGAGAGGACAGAAAAACGCGATCACATCACATCACCTGACGTGACTTGGCCCTTGCTGCCACCAATGAACGTTCAATGTCACTGAGGCATGGACGCTGGTATGGCTGCGGCATCTTCCTTGATTTCTTCATCTGCAATTGATGCCTCCGAGCTTGTTGTCCTGCTACAGTCTTGCGATAGGGTACCCAGGCCCTTCAACCTGAGTAAACGATCGTGCCCATGAAAGTGTCGCTGGGCAACATCCATTAATCCTCTACTTTCAAATAACACGCAAGGGCTGATCACATCTATGACTCGGTCTGACCGATAAAATTAGTGGTTAGTTCTCGGGGCTGACACGCAAGAGATGTGTCGTAATCAAGTAATGAAGTGTTCGCCTCTTCACTTTCCTCCCGATTTATCGCCTACAAATTACTCCTCAACCTGCTAGAGAAGGGATACTTTCAGCTGAGGTTACTTAGAAGCATCCCTTACAAATAATGGATACGACCTCTCATGTCGGTGCTCTGCCCCCAATCCCGTCTGATATTGCTTCCATGTGAGTCCTATATATTACGATCGTCAGCGCAATTGAATTTTTGGACAGAGCAGGTCCACCGGTATGAGTATAACCTGGACCTTTGATGATCGATTGGTCACCGTCTTTCACGCAGCTTATTGGAATCATGCTCAACTGGTTCCTCTACGGTATTCTCGTAATGCAAGTCTGTGGGTAGTTGATATCTTGAATACTCCTTTGGGGATCGTAACGACTCTTCAGATGTTTATTACCAATGCTTTCCTACAGACAGTAGGAAGATAAAAGCGCTGGGTAAGGCTTCATTTGATCATAGTCATCCAATCTCATTCGCCAAACTTAGTCTACGGGACGTTCTTTTTGGATACAATTCAGTCGGTGTTTGCCACGGCAGATGCATTTTATTGGTTTGCCAAGGGCTATGGGAACCTGTTAATGCTTTCCGACCCTTTTATCTCCCCTTTCGATGCCCCTATGTTAGACGGGATCATTGCTTTCGTCGCGCAGACCTTCTTCTGCTGGCGCATAAGGGTTTTGCAGAGATCATGGTGGTTGCCATCCTTGGTGTTCTTTGTTAGTAATCTTTTCATATCGACTTCCATCATTGCTTGATTTATACCCTTCTCTACAGGTTGCGATTGTCAGTCTTTTCGGGGCAATAACTAGTGGTATTGGAGTACGTGTTTACCAATTCTTCCCGTTGAGTTAGTACTGAGACTCTCGTGCCTTCTCAGACGTTCAAGGCTAATACTTTGACTCATCTCGACTCTCTCAAATGGCAACTATCTGTAAGTCCTGGTGAAAATGCGTTAGGTAAACATCATTTATACCATCTAGCTCTGGCTTGCTGGAGGTGCCTTGACGGACACGCTGATCGCAGTGATTATGACTGTCCTGGTACAATTGTGTCCTTCCTTCTTCGACTTCACATCTGACTTTTACAAAATAGCTCCTGCGTTCAAGAACGCGAGAGATCGAACAGACCGATAATATCTTGGTACAAATCGTGCGCCTGACAGTAGAGACAAATACGGTGACCGGTAAGGGAGTAACTTGAGCAAATCCGTCGATTGTATAACCAATCAATTCAGCCTCCGTCGCCATCGTCGTTCTCGTTTGTCTTCTCGCTCTCCCAGTAAGCCATAATAGTTTTAGACCAAATCCTAGATTTACTCAGGAATCTGTAGCGCAATCCTAGTATTTCCATGGCGCCGTAAGTCCTTCTCTCGTGTAGCTTGGCTAATGTATTTACGCTTACTCCGCGATACTTAGAGCATACGCACTCGGCAAGTTGTACGTCCCCTCCTTGATAACTGTTCTTATCCCAGCTGATATCTTTTGAGATACTCGAATACTCTTCTAGCAGTCTTCAACAATCGCGTTTATATGTCCTCGAAGGGCATGGTCCCGCGAAGCAGCCGTGCGTTATCGACGAGTGGAATCGAGGTCAAATTATGTCAGCCAACCTCGGAATCATCACAAGTGCAGACAACAGAGACAACACAAGAGAGTCATAGAGAGCCGTACAGAATAAAGGTGTTCCGCGAGACCAAGGTCGCCAGAGACGGTTCGTTCAGAACTTCAGCGGTGTGTTTGTTTTGACGGATCGACCGGAGCAATCAATTGTTGACCTCGTTCACTTTTTTCTTTTCTACAGAATGAGGCATCAAATCGAGTTTGATGTCAATATTTGACGTCTTCATAGCGATTCCGTAAAGATCATGTATACATAAACTCTATTCTTGTAGCCCTTTACGCTAATAGGACGATCAAGTAGTATACCTATTTCGCAAGGACATAATTGAGGCATCTCACCTCACGAGGATTCTTTCTGTTGTGGAAGACTTGTAATCAAATTGAGTGAAGAGATCAATGAGACGATAGAGTCCCGAGTCATTCGGAAACTCCTGAGTGTATTCTGCTGAATCATTTACTGATACAGAGACAGGCGACAAGAGAGTCATAGAGAGCCGTACAGAATAAAGGTGTTCCGCGCGACCAAGGTCACCAGCAGAGAGGGTTCGTTCAGAACTTCAGCGGTATGTGGTTCGTCTTGACGGCCCCGACCAAAGCAATCAATCGTCACACTTTTTCTTCTCTAATCAAAGTACTTCAAGTCGAATTCGATATCAATATCTGCGGCGTGTTCATAGCAATTCAGGAATGAATACGTATACATAAACCCTTGACGCCAATAGGACGATCGAGTAGTACACCTATTTCGCAAAGACAGAGTCGAGGGCATCCTCACCTCGACAAGGGCTCTTTTATCCCAACAATAACGTGACCCGCCGTGGAAGACCTAGAAACAAAAGCGATCGAGGAGATAAACAAGTCGAAACTCCTGCAGTGCAAAACTAACTAACCCCTCGTCCCAAGGTTCGAGCTTTGAAATGATAAGATAAGATCTCACCTTCCCCACCGGTGCAAGTCAATTGCACGACAATTATATATCTGCTTCTATCGAAACAAAAAACAAACAAACATAACATTCCTCACAATCTCAATAAGGTGTTTCCATCTCCTCACACAATCAATTCCAAATTCCAAACAATTCCCAGTCTATTCAAGCCATCTAATATACATAATACATTCCTTTCAAATTCCAAAATAGATGATAAAAATAAAAATAAAAGTAAAAAGAGAGATAAAAAAAGAGAGGATCCACTGCATGCTCAACCCGCCACCGAAACCGAAGGTTTCATCCCCGTCCCCTCTCCTCCTCCATCTCCATCTCCATCTACAATCGGACACAAAGTGTATCTTTCAACCCACGAGCCCGTCGCTGCCCTCGGTCGCGAACAAGTAAGACCGGACCTTGGACTTGGACTCGGAGAAGTGGTGGTGCATGGAACATCGTCAACCTTGACGGCGCGTGGCACGAACGGCACCGAATTAACACTCAAAGGATGTCCTGCGGGCACACGAGTTGTACTGCCAACAGCAGCGATCTGGGTATCATCTTCACGCGAAGCGGTGGTCTGTATCCGGAAACACGGTCAGAGGCGGGGACGGACAGAGGGGGAAAGAAAGGACACATACCAACTGCTGCTGCTGCTGCTTCTGCTTTGCCTGCTCCTCCCTTTCCCTCCGCGCCTCACGCCACTTCCGCTCCGCCGCCTCCCTCGCCTCCTTCGCCTCCTGCCGCGCCTTCCTCTCCTCCTGTATACGCTTCCACCCCTCATAATTCACCCTCTGCCTCTCAACCTTCGCCGCCTCCCTCTCCTCACGTATCCGCTGTGCCTCCTTCTCCATCTCAATACGATGGCGCTCCTCGAACGACGCGGACGGCTTGATGATAGGTATCGGCCTCGGAGGACTCTCAGACCTCTTCTTTGTATGCCTCGTTCGCGACGACGACGACGACGACGACGGCATTTGTTGCGTCATCCTGCTGAACCGCTGCTGTCGAGGCGGACAAGGCGTCACAGCGCCCGCATTGGGGTTGTAGTACTGACGCGTGGGGACATCGCGGTTGAGGTTGTCATGTGGGGAGAAATGGAGAGGCGGATGACCGTGCATCGATGGGATAGGGGACGGGGGAAGTGCGGAAACTGGAGGTAATCTCATGGCTGGCTTTTGGACGCCAGGAGATGGACCCAAGGTGACCGTTATGCCGTTGGGTCGCTGTACAGGTTGAATGTGTTGTGGGAAACTGGTGCTGGCATTGGGGGTAAAGGGTAGGTTGGGTTGGTGCGGCCTTTGTTGTGGACGCGGTGTGAACAGTGGAGAGGATTGATAGTTGGGATGATTGCGAGATTCGCAGCCCGAGACGGGAGATTGATAGTTGCGGGATTCCAAGCCCGAGACGGGTAATTGATAGTTGGGATGGGTGCGAGATTCCAAGCCCGAGACGGGTAATTGATAGTTGGGATGAGTGCGGGATTCCAAGCCCGAGACGGGAGATTGATAGTTGGGATGATTGCGGGATTCAAAGCCCAAGACGGGGGATTGATAGTTGGGATGATTGCGGGATTCCAAGCCCGAGACGGGAGATTGATAGTTACGATGATTGCGAGATTCGCAGCCCGAGACGGTTGATTGATAGTTGCGGGATTCCAAGCCCGAGACGGGGGATTGATAGTTACGATGATTGCGAGATTCGCAGCCCGAGACGGTTGATTGATAGTTGCGGGATTCAAGCCCCGAGACGGGAGATTGATAGTTACGATGATTGCGAGATTCGCAGCCTGGCATCGCGGATTGATAATCGGGACGCATACGAGATTCAAAGCCCAAGACGGGTGATTGATAGGTTGGACGAGTACGAGATTCCAAGCCCAAGACGGGGGATTGATAATTACGATGATTGCGAGATTCGCAGCCTGGTATCGAGGATCGATAATTAGGACGAGTACGAGATTCCAAGCCCGAGACGTATGCGGGTTGTCTAGACACTGCCGCAAACGCAACACCTGGAGCAGACTCAACAGGCATTGGCGCGCTAAAGACATCATTAGCAACACGGGTGCTCTTTCCCGCCACAACTGGAGCAGACTCTACAGTCGTTGGCATATCAGGTGACGGAACACGACGGGCGAGAATCATCGCTATATCTAAATCATCCTCAGATAAAAGGAAATACAAGTGGATAAAATATCGGACTCACGCGCGTCGACATCAACGTCAGGAATGGATAAAAGATCGGACTCACGCGCGTCGACATCAACGTCAGGAACGGCTTCAACGTCCTCGGGTGAGGAAATGCAGTGGGATGGATCATTCGTGATGTTGGTGGTGATTCCGGCTACAACTGGAGCAGACTCTACAGTTGTTGGCATATCGAAAGTGTCCTCGGGTTGCGGGGAAGGCTCGAACTCGCGCTCGTCAACGTCGGGGAGCGGGACCCATAGAGACAAGTTGAAATCGTCTTCGCCGTCTTCGGGTAAGGGAATCCAGAGAGACATGTTAAAGTCGTCTTCGTTGTCCTCAGGCAGTGGGACCCATAGTGGCATATTGAAGTCGTCTTCATCGTCCGCCGGCAATGGGACCCAGAGAGACATATTAAAGTCATCCTCATCGTCCTCAGGAAGCGGGACCCAGAGAGACATGTTAAAGTCGTCTTCGTTGTCATCGGGTAAGGGAATCCAAAGTGGCATATTGAAGTCGTCTTCATCGTCCGCCGGCAATGGGACCCAGAGAGACATATTAAAGTCATCCTCATCGTCCTCAGGAAGCGGGACCCAGAGAGACATGTTAAAGTCGTCCTCGTCATCCTCAGGAAGCGGGACCCATAGAGACATGTTAAAATCGTCCTCGTTGTCCTCAGGCAGTGGGACCCATAGTGGCATATTGAAGTCGTCTTCGTTGTCATCGGGTAAAGGAATCCAGAGAGACATGTTAAAGTCGTCCTCACCGTCCTCAGGAAGCGGGACCCATAGAGACAAGTTAAAGTCGTCCTCGCTGTCATCGGGTAAAGGAATCCAAAGCCAAGGCTCGAACTCACGCTCATCAACATCCGGGAGTGGGACCCATAGTGACATGTTAAAGTCGTCCCCGTCATCCTCAGGAAGCGGGACCCAGAGAGACATGTTGAAATCGTCTTCGCTGTCATCGGGTAAGGGAATCCAGAGAGACATGTTAAAGTCGTCTTCGCTGTCATCGGGTAAAGGAATCCAAAGCCAAGGCTCGAACTCGCGCTCGTCAACGTCCGGGAGCGGGATCCAGAGAGACAAGTTGAAGTCGTCCGCGTCATCCTCAGGAAGCGGGATCCAGAGAGACAAGTTAAAGTCGTCCTCATCGTCTTCAGGAAGCGGGACCCAGAGGGACAAGTTAAAGTCGTCTTCGTTGTCATCGGGTAAGGGAATCCAGAGAGACAAGTTAAAGTCGTCTTCGTTGTCATCGGGTAAGGGAATCCAGAGAGACAAGTTAAAGTCGTCTTCGTCATCCTCAGGCAGTGGGACCCATAAAGGTAAGTTGAAATCGTCTTCGTTGTCCTCAGGCAGCGGGACCCATAGAGACAAGTTAAAGTCGTCTTCGCTGTCTTCGGGTAAGGGTATAGAAAGCCAAGGCTCGAACTCGCGCTCATCAACATCCGGCAATGGGACCCATAGTGACAAGTTGAAGTCGTCTTCGTCGTCATCGGGTAAGGGTATAAAAAGCCAAGGCTCAAACTCACGATCGTCAACATCGGGCAATGGGACCCAGAGAGACATGTTAAAGTCGTCCTCGTGATCCTCAGACAGCGGCACGTGGAACCAAGGCTCAAACTCATCGTTGGTCCAGCGTAGTCTATACCGAAGCGCCGCAAGGACGTTGAAGATCAAGGCATTGACGATGGTTGTCTTGCGTTGGGGATCGGGATCTTGAGGAGGGGGAGGAACACAGCGCGTGGTCAAAGGGACCACGAGCTGACGAGACGCCGGCGTCTGGTGATGGAGCGAGGAGGATGATTGTGGCGGGGGGTCGTCAGGCGGGTGACCGTCGTCGTTGTTGTTGCGCGCTGCTACGATCACGGCAGTTCCTGCGTGGGATCATCAAAGTGAGTTGTTTGTGAACAACAAAGGGACTTGCCGACGAGAGAAAGAACAAAAGCGAGGACGGCAGCGATGATGACAAACGACGGATCATGTTCGATTTGAATTGATGTTTTTGAAGGTTGAAGTGGAAGCGTGGGAGTTGGAGTTGGAATTTGAATTGGTTGATAGGCGGCGATTGCAGGAGGCGGAGGTCGGCGGAGATACGCGATTGGGGCGAGGATGGCGACTGCTGCGGCTGTGAAGATGTCGGAGCGGATTTCCGCTGGTACTTTGAGTGAGAACCTCATGTTGTCTAGGATTTTACAGACTGTGATTTATTTAAATGAATGCGGTGCGGCTGACTAGAGTAAAAACATATACAATTACAAAACATATACAATTACATTTCACTTCACTTCACTTTACAAATTACATTTCATCCGGTTCCCTATCATCACCCACATACTGCCCATTCACAAACTTCATAAACTCCGGCACATCGTCCATATCAAACTCCACCATCCTCCTCTTCCTCAACGTATCATGCATTGAAGATTGACAACAATGCCCCCACTCATCAAACGTCTTTTCCAATTCAACCAGCGCCACCATACCCTTTCCCAGCTCACCCAAACACCGCCGCGTCACGTCATCGACCAGCCCCGACCCGCATTCAGGACACCTCCGCGTAGCTTTTCCATCTTCGTTCATGAGATATCTCGCCACGCGCTTCACCGCCCTTTGCAAGACTCTCTCCCACCGCTCAAAGTATTGAAACTGCAAAGAGCATTCAGCCAACACGCGTGCGCTCTTGGGAAATAAAACCCTCACCCATTTAGAAATCATGTATTTGGACTCGAACAGCTCCACGATCTTGACACGCGGTTCGATGATCAAGAACCGCGCTGCGCGGTTCATGAGCCCAGTATCATATTTCTTGAGCGCATAAGTCATAACAGCAAGCGGGCACTTGCGTAAATCGCGTTCTAGGACTTGACTAAAAAAGAAATCAGCCCCATTCATCGTCGCTAAAACACGCGCGCACTCACTTTCGGCGGATATGACACACTCGTATGGCGGTGTACATTTGATACTTTTCCGCAGCGAGCGAAAGCGGGCCAAGCACGTTGAAATCGAGGTTCTCTAGATCAGGATGCGGCGCCTCCTCGCCAAGAAACCCAAACAGCACGCTCAGCACGCTCGAGTGCTCCTGCAAGTACACACCATCTTGCGGACGCCACCCATCGCGCAGTTGAAAGCCCGTCCAAAGCCTAACAGCGCGTGCTGGTACAACGAACGGAACTTGATCGCTTGAATAAAACGTAACAGGTTCGTCCATCCGCGTGAACACGAGGGGCTGCTGCACCCCCATCGCCGCCGCACCCGCAAACGCAAACTCATCAAACCCCGGTATACTCATCAACGCCGCGCAAATAGACTCCCCCCAGCTCTCCACCAAATCCCGCGTCTCCCTCTGACAGCACTTTGTTATCTTGAACACCGCAGGCACGTCGCGGATGCTCATCAAGCTCGTGTCCACCTCCCCCGCGCTGCGCCGCCGACCGAGCCGCGTCTGGATACCCGTACAGTGGTCCCAGTCCGTCTTGCGGCACGTCGTGCATGCGATGTATTGCATTCTTTGCGTGGGGAGGTCCTTGATTTTGGATTCGAAGGTTTTTGTCCAGAGTGCGTGGTATTGCGTCTGTGCGCAGCGTCAGCGCCAGCGTTAGCGTTAAGCGTCAATATCGAGGGGGGGGGGACTCACCCATGCGTCCCTGAACTGCCTGGGGAGAACACGCAGCACATCGCGCACCGGCAGATTCAGCAGCACCAGCGCCGCGCCCAAAACGAGGTTCCGTGCTCCATACTTCAACCCATACAACATCACCTCCTTTGCATGATCATCCACGTTCTCCCTACACACATGACATCATCGTCAGCCCGCGCTCATCGCTTCCACACCGCCCACTCACATTAAATAGTTCTCGCACACGCCGACGGCGGTGTACACCCCATACCTCCTCGCGGCCCCCACGACCTTCATCACCGCCGCAAAGTCCAACGCGTGCCCGTCCTCCGTGTGCAGCGCCCCCGGCTCCTCGTACGCGTACACCTG